>JBCAUG010732243.1:0-11921 GCA_038406175.1 Haplosyllis leylae | reverse complement strand
TGGAATTATTGCTTACTTTGGTCGAAATTTGAACTTGTTTGTGTCAGCGTTTTTGGCGTAGGAAAAACAATGTTTCCCGGTTGAGAAAGAAGTCCCTAAAATAGAATAGATTATTGCTTCATTTTAGCAAGATGGAAGACAATTTAAGGCATTTAAATGAAGTTGTATTGATGTCTATTTCTTAGTTTAGTGTCCGAGTTCAGGTCAAAAGTTCTATTTTGCTGCCCCAAAGTCAGGCAGGAAGGTGGAAGGAGAAATTGTTTCAGTTGTGACAAGGCTCGGAAGAAAAAAGACGAACATGACGCTTAAGAGCTCATTTCACAGCGATTTTCACATTTTTGTATTAAAATCATGGAGTATTACAACTTGAGAGCAAGATCTATGAGGCTTTGAACTGTAAGTGACGCCATTTTTATTTAAATCTCACCTGATCAGGAAATTTTCAAACTATTTGTTGAGATGCTTAAAGAAGCCAAGCAATGTCGGCCATGTGTAAAAAGAGAGAGAAATTAATACTCAGAATGTTGCAACAGCAAATAGAAATGTAGGAAAGAAAGTCTTGAAAAGATGGAGATTATTGGCCAAGAGCCGTACGAGTAAGGGGCTCGTCCGAGTTTAGGGACCACCGCTCTAGTCTACGTAAACAATTGATTGCAGACCTAATTTCAAACATTAAAATTAAATTTCATTTGTTAACACCCTTAATACTGAATTACAAAAAATACAGATCACCAAGCAATCACAGTTATTTAGATCTAGAGTCTATCATTGTGGACTTTTTTTTAACGGAAAATTAAAATACTGAAAACGTTCACCTGGTTAAACCTGTTTTTACACTGCTCTTTCTCTTCATTTGACCAGTATACGTTGTCATTAGATACGCCATTTATTGTGGAAGTTACCACAATACTGATTTCATTCACAATTCTTTTACTCCGGATTGCAATAGGCTTCAATTTACTTTTTGTATGTGTTTGATTTTGCTCGGCTGCCATATTTGTATTTGGCGCCCAGCTTGATAAATATATAAACGGTAGAGTAATCTAAACGCGCAGACGTTTAGGAAAAAGTAAGCGTTTTGCCATTTAGTCAGTTGCAATGAAGTGAAACGTTTAGCATGGTTAAAACTGATTAGGTTATTTGTATTTTACTGGCGTGTAGACAACAAAAAGATGTTGGCTTACTTTGATGCACACAATCACCTGTACAGAGACGATTTTACTCAGGTAAAGAACACCAGAAAGTCTGCAAAGAGGACCGCGTTTGACCTGAACATTTTTGTTGCTATTTTTCCTGTAAACCTATCACTAGTATCAGTTAAAAGGAGAAAATGAGAATAAGATAGGCAACATATTTTTTCGCTCAGAATGTTTGTACAAATAAAAGATGATACCATTTGCCATAATGTCACTGCAGGTATGGGTAATGGTGCCAATTGCATACCACTTAGTCACCTTAAACAGGTTCATAGCAGTTGGGATCTTTACACAACCCAATTTACTCATTAAAATGGTTTATTATGAACAATTTTGAGTGGTGAATGAGTGTGAAATGTGCAAAACTGTTGACCAACAATCCAAACAGACCAGACAGGTGGCATTGTTGAACAACACTACAACAGACCAATATGTGAAATCAGGGTTGCTGACCAACAACTCAGTAGGCCATGGTAAAAGAATGTGTCATCTAAGTGACTTCAAATTTTGTGGAGGTGTTCTCTATAGAGTCTGCTTTTGATTTTTGCCACCAGGGAGGTGTGTCAGCATCACAACATGGTGCTACCTATAGTACGATCATACTTGGCAATGGTACATTACCACGGTACGGTGAACAAAGATGGCTGCCAAGAATTGCCAGGTGGCTCATCAGCTGGTCAACTTATCCCCCCTGATTGAATAACCTCAACCAATAGATGCCCACTTGATTCCAAAGGTAAGTGGGTGTGTCCATTGTTTGAGCTTATTGAAGCAGGAGGGGATAAGTTGACCAGCTGATGAGTCACCTGGCAGCCATCTTTGTTAACCATACTGCAGTAATGTACCGTCGCCAAGTATGATCTACCAGTGGTGACATAGTGTGCCTGTGTAGAACCTGAGTCAATGTTCCAAGGTTGACCAAAATCCTTTCATGGGAAGTGTGTTTTTGAGTCCCTTGAGGGGAGGTAGGTCATCTAGATAGTGAATAAATAAATTCCAGTATTCACAGTGAAGCAGGATGGGATACCATTCCTCAGTCAAACCTGATTACCTTGTTTGGCAAGATCCACTTGCAACAGAGATATTCTTTGACATTCACTCCTAACAACTGTTGTTACCCATGGTCCATCACTTACTCACTGTCACCATGAATATGCTAACACACATTTCAAGTGTAGAGTTGCTCAGATTTATTCAACATATTACAATGAAGCCAATGTTGGCAATGTTTATTAGTCAGCTATAAGAGAGTTACTGCAGGTCAAATAACACCCCCAAAAGTAACACTTGAATCATTCAGACATGGCTCCTGCAGTGTATCATTTAAGCCCGAAAATTTACCCGCCCCAGAGAAATTTTGATAATAAAAATAATAGTGAAGCATGTTTCACAAGATCTGACTAGGAAAGAGAGGCAAGACTAATTTTCAGCAAAAATTTCTAACATCACATTGTAGAGGTACATGAGCAAAGCAAACATTGGCTTCATATGTAACATGTTGAATAAATCTGAACAGTCCTGCACTTGGAATGTGTGTTTGCATAATATATCATGGTGACAGTGAGTGTAAGTGATAGACCACATGCAATCTCCTGTTTTTTGGTGCATACAAATCAATAATTTCAGAATACCAAATATTTTATTTTATTACATATTTATCACATATGTTCTTGAGTACATACAGTGGACTACTAAAAATGCCTCTCATACAAACTTCATACTTAATTTACTTTATTGCTTTTGAAGTTCATTCATATTTATTTTCATCCACAATATTTTCAGTATAATAAATATGTTCGCACATGATAAAACTGTTGATAGTAATACTGGCCTGGATTGTCCAGTACCTTTTTCAACTTAAATGATACACTAGTTTAGCCTCAATTGCTCAACATATTTTTCTTTCACATTTGACTATTTTTTCTCGTTTTAGTTCCAAAATGTTCCAGCCTCACTTAACTGTACTTGTCAAAAATACTACTGGAAAATTTACTGGCTGGACAGAAATTTTACTGGTCCAATAATAATGAAGCATATATCTGCCTGGCTCTATTCCAGCTTAGTAACCTTCAAGCAGGGTTTGCTGACCAAAAACAAATTATTTCTAGTCTTTAAACGTTTGGGGAAAAAAAGGTCAAATATTGTCCAATTTTTTACTAGCCAAGCCAGGCCAGTAAGTGAAAAGTTTACTGGCCTGAGACAATATTTACTGGCCATTGGCCAGCGGGCAAGTGCTAAATGATACACTGAAGCATCTGTTAGCCAACTTTTCAGCTTATGTCTACATTTTCTAGGAATTTACAGCCATTTTAACACTGACTTTTCAGAATATTTCTATATATTTTACAATTTTAAAATGGCCACAACTCCTCAAATAAGCTAGATAGACACATGCTTCAAAATGATAAATTCTTTCATTTTTGGACTCCACATTAAAAGTTGGAAACTAATTTTTTTTCAGAAATTTGAGTCGAGAGTGCAGTTTAAAGTTTTGAGTTCAAATCTTTTGACCATTTCACAGAATTAACTGGAGCATCTGTTAGCTAAATCTCAAGCTGATAGATGCATTTTCCAGTGAGTTCTGACCATTTTAAAAGTGAATTTTTAGTACATTACTATACAGTTTACAATTTTCAAATGCCCCTACCTCCTCAAATAAGCTAGATAGACACATGGTTCAAAATGAAAAATTCTTTCATATTTAAACCCAGCATCAGAAGTTGGAACCAAATTTTTTTTAGAGAAATTTGAGTTCAGAGTGTAGTTCAAAGTTTTTTGAGTTCAAATGTTTTGACCATTTCACATAATTAACTGGAGCATCTGTTAGCCAAAGCTCAAACCGATAGATGCATTTTCAGGGAGTTCTGGCCACTTTAAAAGTGAATTCTTAGTACATTTCTATACATTTTACAATTTCAAATGGCCATAACTCCTAAAATAAGCTAGATAGACACCAGTTTTAAAATTAAAAGGTCTATATTATTTGGTCACCAGAACACTTTTTGGGCAATGGCCATAACTCCTAAAATAAGCTAGATAGACACCAGTTTTAAAATTAAAAATTCTATATTATTTGGTCACCAGAACACTTTTTGGCAATTTTCACTTTTGGATTTCAACAGATTTGGACTGGCCAAAAAAATTCAAAATACAACAGCTATTGATTTCAAAACATAACCATTAAAATGCTAATATGTACCATATACTTTTCATTGATGAACCTTTATGCCTGCAAAAAAGTATCAAATACAAGCAAATGCAACTGGTGTGACACACTGCATTGAAAATAAGAACATTTTTAGGTGGTTCTAAGTTTACACTTAAACCACCTTATAGAATCATGCATGGGAACTTCTTATCGGCAATTTGAAACATTTCCCATTGGAATATTTTTGTCAAATTTGGACTCAAGACATCTTATGACATCTCCTAACACCCTTTTTGGTCAATTTTGGCATGTCAATTTTTGGCAACTGCAGGGACATTCAAGTACTTTTGTCAAAATTGCCTTCAGAAAATCAAAGTTTTCTCAATGAAGGAGTGTCAACTCATCGAAGATGCTAGGGGGTTTTAGGTGGGCAGATAACTAGGCTATATGATGGTACCATTTTGGGGGGTGTGACACACTTAAGGTGGTGTCATGGGCCATTGGAACAAAAAATTGTGTTTTCAGCACATTTGCGACAGCATAAAGGGTACTCAAGAATCACTGATTTGATGAAGAATGTGTAACAATATGTAAATGTACGGAATTTTTTTTTTGGGTACAGTGTCCGAGCTATGGCCATTTTAGTAATTTGCTGAAATAAAAATTGTCTGTTTACAGCATGAAGGGTGACAATTTTGATGCAATGTCAATTGGAAACTTGTAGAGGGCATTGTTACCTACCAAAAGGCACTTTTCGAGAATTTTTGTGATTTACGGTTTTCTCATAAATTGACAACATGTGAATTTTTTTTGATGGGCTGCTGCACATCTTGTACATGTGTTGGGAGGTCAAAAATTATATGAGTGGTCAATCTAATGATGTTCTAAGGGTATGTAATGTCAAAATTAGAAAATATTTTCGGGGCATCAATGGGGCACATTTGGGGACTTTGGCCCATAGCATCAAGCCAATTGAATTATTTTTTTCAAAAATGGTGAAATTAGATGAAAATGAATCTCTAGAACCTAAATTGAATGATATTTAGTAATTTGGTGAAAATTTCAAAATTATCATGTTTAACATGTTTGTGTGGTTCTATCACCCTTTGCTCATTTCTGACCTTAATACTTGTCCAATTTTGATGTATGATCATGCAAATTGAAGCTTATGATCTCCTCTACAAGATTATGAAGAAATTTTGCCACCAGGGGGCCTATAAAGTACCTAAAAATCACAAAAATGTGCTGAAAATTGCCATTTCTGCACATTTTTGTGATTTTAAGGCACTTTATAGGCCCCTTAGTGGCAAGGTGACTCCATTTTCTTGTAAAGAATGTCCTAAGCTTTGATTTGCATGGTCTTACATCAAAATTGGATGAGTATTAAGGTCAGAAATGAGGAAAATGTGAAGCATACTGCAAATGCTGGTATCTCTGAAACTAGACCAGATATCAAAATTTCAAATAAATATTTGGAATCAGCACCAAATTTTACATCTGGTTCATGTGGTTTTGTAATTTTATAAAAAAATTTGAAAAATTGTAAATCATAGATCTAGATGACTCAGCACTTTTCACAATCATCTATTTATGGCTTGAAGGGTTGATGATAGTGGTGCAATGTCAATTGGTGATTTGTAGAGGACCTTTTTAGCTACCAAAAGACACCTTTTGAGAATTTTTGCAATTTATGGTTTGAGATCGAGATATTGTGAATTTTTTTGATGGGCCACTGCACATCTTGTACTTGGATTGGGAGGTCAAAAATTATGTGAGTGGTCAATGTAAAGATGTTCTAAGGGTATGTAATGTCAAAATTAGAAAACCTTTCCTGAGGCAGAAATGGAGCACACATTTGTGACTTTTTCAGTTAGCATCCCCTAGTGTCAAGGCATAGTCCAGATGTTTGACATTTGATATCTTTTTGACAATTTGACATCTCTTGACTTATTTTTGACAATTTGACATATTTTTGACATTTTGATACAGACATATAACTTAAACCACCTCAGCCCATCACAGGGCTATTTTTTTGGGTCCGGTGTCCAAGTTATGGCCATTCAAGTAATTTGGCAAAAATAAAAATTGTCCATTTACAGCATGAAGGCTCAATGATAGGGGTGCAATGTCATTGCTGATTTGTAGAGGACCTTTTTACCTACTAAAATACACCTTTTGAGAATTTTTGCCATTTACAGTTTTGTCGTAAAATGAGAAACTGTGAATTTCTTTCCACTTAATGACTTGTAGTGTCAAGTAGCTGATTATTTTTGCTGGTTTATGTCAATTAGCAGGACTACTGGCTCATTTAAAGGGATATTTATGTGAATTGAAAGTGTTTGGAAATTTTGCAATTTTTTTCTTTGATTTTTCAATTATGGGTGAGTGGCAATACAGGTTTTTGCCAAATAACTCAGCAATGCCTGAATCGAATTACTCAATATTCTGGATATAGTTAGACCCTAATAAGGTCTAATTATTCCCAACTACTGGAAATCCCCATGATTACATCACTATGACATCACAATGCTATTTATAGTAACCAAAAATTGACAAAGCAGGACTTTCCTGAAAAATGGCATCCTCTCACTTCAGAAATTTAAATGCTTATTACTCGGTGCTCTGTTGATATTTGAGTCTGATTTTTTGGCTATTAGTAGACAATAATGGTACCTTTTATATGCCTGCATAGGCCTTCCCAACTCCATCTAGAAACACCCAAACTGGCCCACCCTGGAACAGGTTGGAACCAATGTTGGAATCAATGTGTTGGAACCAATTGAAATCTATGAAAAATTATTTTAATTCAAGGCATCATGGATAAACCACTGTATATTTAGATAGAATACTCCCATATCTATGTCCAGTTAAAATTTGGTTCAGATCAATGCAGTATTAACAGAGATATACTCATGGTTCCAATAAGTGGAACCAATGTTGGAACTAATATTGGAACCAATGTGGGAACCAATGAGCAAGTTGTCAAAAAGATGTCAAATGTCAAAATATCAAACACCTGGACTATGGCAGAGGTTCACAAAAAAATTAATTAATATAATAATGAGGTTCACACATATTGACATAAATTTTGATGTCCCATATGATGGTCACTAAAAACCCCCCAAAATGTCCATAGAAAGTATTTTCGACCAATTTTGATGACCTTCATATGTGATGTCAAAATTGATGTAAATATATGTGAACCTCATTGTGTCAATTTATTTTTTGCGAACCTCCTCCATAGTCCACATATTTGACTATTTGACATTTTTTTGACAACTTAACATCTTTTGACATTTTGACACATTCAACTTAAACCACCTCAGCCCTCACAGGGCTATTTTTCATTTTCTCTTTCACCAATTGGTTTTGACTACATTATTGCAATGCTGACTAGTGTTGAGTATTTGCAGAGAAAAGATGTTTATTGTCTAATTTGTGGTTAAATATAAGATTTGGGGAACATTTCCCACCAAATAGTGCATTTTACTAAGTTATTTAATTATGTTATCATGTCCTATTGTAATTCCAAAAGACTTAAAATAATGTTCATTTGGTCATTTTGTTATTGTATTTGTGGACGACTGTTTTTGGGCATGGACAACTGGGCAGAACTGTAAACTGAATCCGACCTGTGCTGGAAAAGGACTGTAAGCTCTTTCCTTTTCCACAGGTAGACCTCTGAAAATGACAGAAACCCATCGTTTGGAATTCTATAAACGCCATTCAATCAGACCAATGGAGGAACCAAAATACACATATTTATTTCCCAAAGAACATTTTAAATCAAAGGATTATCGTTTGCACACCTAAAACACTTGGAAACTTTACAGTAAGTTATTTTTTTAAAAATTAACCATTTAACGCAGAACAATTTTTGGCAGGATTCTACTGAAGCCACTTCCTGAATTGTCAATTATATGCTTTGAACTTTAGTGAATGTGAATTTCTGGCTGTCGATAGTGGCTTTTTGTGCATTTGTTCTCTTTTTATTATCAGGAGGTGAACAATCTTTATTTCCATAATTTCCAGTGGCATACATAGTGTAACTTCAAACCAGACTGATGGACAATGTTCAGCAAAATTCCTCTTGGTCCAGTAACAGTTGAAACGTACATGGCCAAATGCCTGGCACAGTTTCGGGAATGATTTATTTTTCGCTCACTCATAAATATTATGTTCTTTATTACTTTTATCCTGGAATAGTTTTTTTATTCCTGTAACATTTGAAAGTGGTCACATAGCATGTCCAGGACCAGTTTCGAAAAAAGTGGTTCATTTCAGGGCCTCAGATTCATTACAATATAAATACAATAGCCATATGTGCAATTCGAAAATCTGTGTAATCAAAAATGCCCGTACGTGAACGGTTTCTCCATGACATTTTCACAGATTTAACCAAAAATAAAGGAATGTTTTTAATTGTCGGGAACCGACGTCGCAAAGTGTGCTAATTGGGCTGTTCACGTTTGACAAGAAAGACTAACTAAAGATGATTTAGTAACTGTTGGACAGGATCGACAAACTGAAGATGACACTACTACCAAAGATACGTATTGCAAGGTGTCCTTCTATTCTTTAAGATGATTTTGCCAATATATATATATCGTTGACACACAAGCTTAGTGGAAAGAGCCCAGATAGCTTATTTCTTTCTGGAATTTCGATGAACACAGATGTTACAAGAACATATCACAAAGATAAACTCAGTACCCAACCTACGCACGCTACTCTTGACATTTACTGTACCAAAAACATATATTTTGATAGTCTTGAAACGACTCCGGGTTTCCTTCACATATTTCGTTTGCTCACAATCAGAATGACAGGTATGACCCACATGAGCCGAATTATAGTAAGAGAACAAATGTCGTTTGTTGGATTTTATTAATTTTGCCATTGCTTTCCAGTCTCATTATTACTTGGAGGATTGCCTTGTAATTGTTTATTGAAAACTAATACTCTTCGGATAATATGAAAAGCTTAAAATGATAAAATCTGGTTTCATAAGTTGTATCCATCTGCGCCATGACACGGGGTTACCCGCTGATTGTGGAGATAATTACGCACCCTCTTCCCAGATATTGCAATTATCCACAAGGTATCCTGGTGCAGTGCACGAATTCGTTTCAATTAATATTTCTAGTTCGCAGCTTGCATAATGCCAGCATGGCGACATGTCTCTAAGTTTACTGTCACTTTATTAACCACTTGTACTTTCACGAGGCACATCCTTTGCTGGTATTACATCTACTAGTTATGTACATGTACATGCATTTCAGGTTTTTGACAACCGACAATTTCTATTGTTTCCAACGACATCATTTGGGTGGTATCAATGAAAGTAAAGACAAAAGATACTAAAATTGTCTTTTCTGCACTATGGCCAGAATATTGTCTGAAAGGAAGTCTTTAAATTGTATTCCCTACATATTAACTCGATTTGCTCACAGGGAAGAAAATTAGATTGGAATGGACATTGGCTTAGAGAGGGATGAAAACGGGCCATAAATATGTTGTTTATTGTGACATTTCTCGTTGAGAAACTTCTTATTTGATGAGTAGAAAAGCCACGTGATCCGTCTCTAATAACAATTGCTGATTAAAGTGCACGTCACTATTTTTGTTGTAAATTAATCTGTAAAACTAGGTGAGTAGGCTGAAGTCATTAGAGGTGAAATTGCTCATTTTCCAGCAGAAAAAGGATACACTTTCACAGTCCTGACGCACCTTGATCAGTAGATTCTTTCAGAGGTTTCCACACTGTAGTCTCTATCTGTTGTCTACTAAGCAATTATTTCGGAGACAAAATTGTTTTAGCACAGTGGGAATTATAGGAAGAATTTCCCTCTGTAATCCTGTTCATGTCATGTTTGACAATTACTGCCACATTTTCACTTTGGCACGAAGATTGCTTCCCTCTTTTGGGCTCCTACACAAACAACACATGATTATCCTCAAGATAACATGTAATCACCTCCTTAATAAGTAATGTAGTACATGAAATAATGTAACCTTTCCTTGTAATGTGTACGTTAAACATCCAAACTGCACTTGGGAATTACCTAACAAGGGAGCAAGATTCCTGCGGTCCAAACAGGTTGTTATCATGGTCCCTTGTAACCAATATTAGTATTTACCTTGTAACCAATATTAGTATTTAATGTTAATACCAAAGGGTGTGTAGTGCAGATATTGTCGCATTACAGTGACTTCGTGATGAACACTCAGGTGCTTGCGCTCTTTGGTGGGATTGCGAAGATAGTATCAAATCACAAAGGGGATTAAATGGAAGGAAATCAAGCCATTAAGTCACAGATTTGTTTTCCGTGTTATAAATTGAAACTCCATGCATGTAGCAAAATAATTTCCAACATGTCAAAAACGTACATTGGGATGTTCTTCGTCTTTCAAGAACTACTATGAATGGCATTTTCCAATGTGGCATGAATAGAACCATTCCGCAGGAATTTCTTAATTTTCAAAGAAAGCACTTTCTTGGAAGAGGGTAAATAGTACTCAATCAGAGTAATATAAATGAATAAATTGAGATACGTCGCAGCAATCTATAAAGTTTTTACTTTGTGTGTACCTTTACAATCAAAGATAATGAAATTTTGCAGAAGGGGTACAGCTTTGCAAGTATGTCATCCATTGCATGTCTATTGCAACAACTGCATCCACTTATCTCTTACAGCTTCTTTGTGACGGAGAAGAGCTTCGAACTGATTTGTTTCATATACCAAAAACGAAAGCTTCATCTAAAGTGCTTTGCTGTTACTTACTTTTAAGTGATTCTTTGTGAAGGGCTAATAATAAATTTTAAAAATAATTCAACCGGACACTTTTCAAACGAAATATTTAATTTCTCCTACATTCAACAGAAGTTGAGCTTTTACCTGTCATTAGTTGCATTGTGTTTTGAGAATGAAGAAGTGGAACTGTTCTCCAATCTTTCAACTATTAATGTGGATAATACGAACCGCCACAGGTAGGAAATGCTTCTGTTCTATTTTCTGTTCCAACTACAAAAGATAACTGAAAGTACTGGTACAAACGGAAAGTAGTTTTCGGTTATCCATTGATAAGGCCAATATATTTGAACAACAGGCAATATTCGGGAAAACAGAGGTGATGTCATAAGTATGTTAACCTTAATATCCAATATTTATCATAAAACTTCTTGATGTTTCTGGAAACTTCTTATCTCTTTTGCAACATGTATTAAGTGTTAATGATTAGTTATATTGATTTCTGTGTCTTCCTTTTCACACAAGATAGATGTAATGCAGGATGAAAGGTATCGAATACGTAAATAAGTTGAACAGGTAAAAACTGAATTAAACTGTATCTCACCTCGCGTGAGTGAATCTCACCTTGCGTGAGTGAATCTCACCTTGTGTGAGTGAATCTCACATCATGTGAGTGAATCTCACCTCGCATGAATGAATCTCACCTCACATGAGTGAATCTCATCTCGTGTGAATCTCACCTCATGTGCAGACTTGTGCAAGTCTAAACTTAATTCATTACCAGACTTGTGCAAGTCTAAACTTAATTCACTACCAGACTTGTGC
>JBCAUG010732232.1:0-11924 GCA_038406175.1 Haplosyllis leylae | reverse complement strand
AGGTGTCTTGTGTCCAAATTTGACAAAAAAATTCCAATGGGAAGTGTCCCAAATTGCTGATTCGAAGTTGCCGGTCGTAATTGCATAAGGTAGTTTAAGTGTAAACTTAAACCACCTAAAAACCATAAAGCTTTTAATTGCTGGCGATAATCGTTTGGGATGAATAATCAGTTGTTAACAATAAAAGAAAGTTACATCGTCCGTAAATGCCTAATGCATTTTGCCTCTATTTTAATCAATAAATAAAAACTTATTAATTGGAGACTTACAAGAGAGGAATGAGGAATTGATGGCATTAGGTTTTTGAAATGTACCGTTATGGTGATAAAGCGTTTAGAGGCTATGAGCAATTGATAACGATGAATTATTAGTGGTACGTAAAGTTCAACTAGGTAAGGCCGTCTCAAAGATGTTGAAAGAAAAAAGTTTGAACTGCGGCCAAACTATCTGTCTTATCTTGAAACAAGGTAGTATATATGGTAACTTTTTTAAAAAAAATTGGAGGACAGAAGTTCTTTTTTTGTGGGGCGACTTATACCCCTGTTTTGGATTCTCCTCTGGTGTGACACCTGCTGACTGTATAGAGGTCAGGATGGCAGCCAAGCTTTTTCAATCCACATACCTGTGGACATGTCCTCAAGCATTGGTGGAGGTTCGGGGCTCGAATGCACAACCGTCTGTGTGGTGAGCAAAGCGCTGCATACCACTCGGCCACTCTGTTTCGGCACAATGGTAACTTAGAAAGGAAGAAGAATTTCTTTTGTTCCGTTTATTTTACATGTACAGTAGAACATAATCAGGAATCTGATCAATTTTACAAGGTCATCGATATTTCAATATATATCAGGTAGGGGCTCCAGTCGCGACAAGGAGGCAAAGATTGTTAGCTGTGCAACAGTCATCTGTAGTCCCTCTTCATCCTCTTTACTCGACCACAGCAACAGTCGCACCCGATGTAGGATCTTGTCTTCACCTTTGTCATTTCGTATCACATACGCAGGGATGTCTTCCACAATACGTCATACCACATTATGTAGTCTACTTCCCCATCAGTTCTTCAATTTCTGATGAGCACCTCTGTACCCGTCCAGTCATACTAAGACTTTTTCTCCAGGGCAGAGTTTGACAACTCCAGCTCTATGGTCATAGAGACGTTTATGTTGAGCAGCTTCTTGGCTTGCCGAGAGGCGTGCTAATTTCATTGCTTCTCTGAGTCGATTGTGAAGTGCCTTGACATACTCATTGATGTGTTTAGTTTTGGGTAGTTGCCTACATGTCAGAAACAGCAGGTTGACAGGCAGTCTAGGCCTGTGCCCGAACATCAGAAAATACCGCGAATATCTGGTGACTTGGGATCTTGTGGCATTGTAGGTGTGTGTAATTGCTCCAAGATGGTCTGGCCAATTCTTCCTTCTCTTGTTGTCCAGTTTTCCTACCATCTGTCGAAGAGTTTGGTGGACTCTTTCAACAGAACCATTCATCTGGGGATGATAAGGTGTCAAACGGAGTTTCTTTATGCCTAAGTAGTAACACATTTCAATCAGAATGCTGTTGCAGAATTCCTAGCCTTGGTCAGACAGCACTCATCACGGAAATCCAAAATGTCTGAAATAATTGTCATACAGACACTTGGTGATGGTAAAAGCTTTCTTGTCAGCCACATTGTATGCTTGAATGTATTGGGAGAAATGGTTGACGATGACTGACACTTTCTTCACAACAGGTTTCCTCCTAGTATCAACTGTCGTTCAAATCCAAACAAGTCAATGTGAATGAGGTCCATGGGTTCCGACGCAGCTATACTGCATAATGGCAGTTTGGGGTCTTTGTCTTCAAACCTTTTACACTTGGCGCAGTTCTGGATACTTGTCATCATCTGTGTCCTCATCTTCAGCCACCAGAACCTCTCCTTCAGTAGTGAGTAGGTCCTGTCGCTACCTTGATGTCCCGTGTCACGATGACACAGATCCAGGGCTGCTTGTCATTTACAGGCTGGTACGATGAACAACAGGGACTCTTCTGTACCATCTCTTTGTGTGTCCTGTAGGAACAACAAGTCATTGACCATCACTGAATCATTCTGTCGGTCACCGTATGCCTTAGCATCATGTGGATTAATCTTCAACAGCAGGTACTCTTCCAGCGTATACTTGTCCACCGGTCCATCTGCTTGTTGTTGTAAGTTTGCTTTATTCTTGTTCTTCTTAGTCTGATATTTCAGAGTGCTCATGTCCTTCCACTCCAGGACATGCTGAATTATGGGATCTCGTTGTTGGAGTCCTCTCCAGTTGGTTCCAGTCAAATTATGTTTGATGGTCTTCTGGGCAATTAATACTGCCAAATCAAGCATCACTTTGTTTGTTCATTTCTTTTGTGTCACAACAACAAAGCAGGGTTGTCAACCTCAGCAAGCGGTGCATTGTAGAACATTGCATGCTGGATCAGCTCATTAACTGTATCTTTGTTGACCTTGTTCCAAGCTGTCACTTCTGACACTTCCTTTTTGGTGACAGGAGGCTTCGGCTCACTTCTGTCAGTTTCGTTCAAAGACTGCAGGAACTCGTCAGTCGCAGACTTGTTTAGACGAGTCTCAATCCTGCTCAAGGCGTCAGCTACTTTATTGTCAGCTCTGCACAAGTATTCAATCTTCATGTCAAAATCCACCAGCACAGAGACCCATCAGCATCTAAGTTTGGCATGGTTAGGATGTAGGTCAGGGGGTTGTTGTCAGTCCTGACCATGAACGGGCAGTGCAGCAAATATTCCTTGAATTGTTCTGTGACTGCCCACTTGAGTGCCAGAAATTCCAGTTTCGACGAATGGTAGTTCTGCTCACTCTTTGACAAAGTACTGCTGGCATATGCGATGGGATGATATCTGCTGTCCTCCTGTCATTACTGCAGAATGGCTCCCAATCCCTCACCTGAGGCGTCCGTCTCCAACAAGAAGGGCTTCTCCAGGTCAGCAAATGCCAAAACCGGTGCAGTCACACATTTCCTCTTCAAGATGTTGAATGCCTCCAGGGCAGCCTTTAGCAAGACAATTTCTTGGTTCTTCATCTTGCTATGCACACATCCCGTGAGGTCACTCAAAGGTTTGGCGATCTGGGCATAGTTCTTGATGAAACGACGGAAATATCCCGTCATGCCCAGGAATATCCTAACTCCAGTGACAGTCATTGGGGGGCTATTCTAGCTATCTCTTTGACTCCCTTTTGTCCTGGCGGCATGCCTTTGGTGAAAACCTCATGTCCTAGATAAGTGATCTCTCCCTTGAAGAAATGGCATTTCTACGGCTTGAGCTTCAAGCCGTGATGGGCAAATCTGTTGAACACTGCTTGCAGTCGTTTCAAGTAGTCTTTGGGTGTCTTGGAATGGACAATTACATCATCAAGGTACACTAAAGCAAACAACAGATTCAACTTGCCTCAAACAGTTCTGCATGAGATGTTGAAAAGTCGCCGGTACATTGCACAGCCCATATGGCATTCGTAGAAATTTGTAGATGCCTATACTGCTGACAGTAAAGACAGTGTATTGTCATGAAGATTTGGCCACCTTCACTTGCCAAAACCCAATCTTGAGGTCCATTGTTGAGAAGTACTTGGCACCGACCAACAATTCAAGTGTCTCTGGCACTCAAGGAAGGGGGTGGGAATCCTTCTTGGTCTTCATTCAGTTGACAAAAGTTGATGCAGAACCGAAGTGACCCATCCTTCTTCCGGATGAGCACAACAGCATTACACCATGGTGATTGCGATGGCCGGATGGCCTCACCATCCAGCATTTCCTGAATGTGTTGTCTTACTTCCTCTACCTGATGAGGTGTGATTTGTCTGAATCTCTCCTTGAATGGCTCGTCCTGCTCAGGCAGTAACTCTCACATGCTCTGTCACATCCGTACACCCAATCTCATTCGGCTCCAGGCTGAAGATATGATGAAATTCCATGAGAAGTCATTTCACCTTCAAAGCTATCTCCAGTGGCCATGAGTTTAGCTCTCCTAGACTTCCTGAGCACCTTCATAAGCAGCTCCTGTCACTGGGCCATTGTCAATGGTTTTGGCTTTTCAGCTCCTTGCTGGAGTTTGGCTTCCAGCTCTGGGGATGGTACGGTGTCAGGGATGGCATTAGCAGCAACGATTCATCCTGTCGGCCTACCCGCCACCAAATGTATGGGCTTTCTGGTAACATTACACAAGACCATCGAGACATTCTGACTTCCTTCCTTCAGCTCGGTGTACACTCATTGGACATACAGTCTAACAGGCAGATTAGTCTTGTCTTCTGGGTAAGGGGGCTGTATCATGACATTCAACTGATGTCCCTTCATGTATGTGTGTTTCATCCTGGCATTTACGATTTGTGAAGCGAATGCCAGAATGGTCACTTTCTTCTTCAGCAGGACGAGTTCGTCCAAATCCAAAGGGTCTATTCCAGTGTTATTCCTTGGCATTATCGACAGATGTTGTCATGGGCTTGATGAGTATCTGTTGTGACACTTCGTAGCTCAGCAAGGTGTGTTGCCATTCCTCTGAAGCTGTCTTTAACTTGGGACTCCTTCATCTGTCAACAGAGATGATAAATGGTCAGCATACCCAGGATGACAGGCATGTGCAATCCCATTCCCAACAAATCCGGGATAACCAGGGCTACTTGTTCTTCGTTATAACTTGGGATGCCCTCTATCTGCATGATGATGACATAACTGAGGCCTGTCATATGACCTCCTATCCCTGAAACAGGTATTGACGAGGGGTTCGTGGCCAAGTCACTGACAGGTCCAACCTTCAACTCATATCGATTGACGTACTCTGGGGTGACGACATTCCCACGAGCTCCACTGTCGATAAGCACTTTCTCCCACCGGCCGTCAATCAAGGTGTAGCCCACATTCATAGGCCCCAACCAACAAGCACGGGGCTCGTTGTTCCAGTAGGGAGGGTGTCTAATGTCTTTTACTGAGGAGGCGGAGCTGCTGGGGTGGCTACCGGTGTCATCGGTGACAGGTTGTTGCAGGAGACGCGGCCTCCCTTGGTTCTGAGGCCCCCTTTCCTGTATAACTGTTCCTGTCGCTCCAACCTGTCTTTCATTTTCTGGAACTCCTCCTTCAATGGCTTAGGACAATTACACCAGAAGTGTCCTGCCTCTTTACAATTAAAGCATCTATTGTCATGCCGTTCCGTGTCATCTGCCAGATGCATGGCTGCAGCATAGAAGTTCATGTACAATTCCAGTTTGGGATCTTCATGTTGATCCGGGTTGTCATAATCAACATATTGGGGAATGTAGTTGACATACTGAGCAGCATAATCATCCTCCAGAGGTGGCGCTGTCGGCTCAATGTTCGCGACATGGATATTGGCTGCATTCCAGTCCTATCGAGGGACATAACAGTTGTTCTGTCGCTGAGCGTCTGACTGACAATCCTGACTCTGCAGCACTTGGGGTGCACCTTTTCAACTTGCGTAGGAATTTTCCAATCATCGCTGCTCATCTTCGGCTTGTTGCCTAGCAGTGTGCTCCTGTCGGATCTGCCCTGGGTGCTGTCCCCTGATGAAATCTCGGGACTGTCGAAAGTCATTCCTGGCATCCTTCAATGTACAGGGGATGCAGTGCATTTGCACTTGTCATCCTACCCAGTTGGTGGTCTCTCCATGCAGCATCACTGCATAACAAGTGACTCGGTCATAGTCAAATCCTTCTCCCTTTGACCGATGTCCAGTGAAGATCATGCATTCCTTGTCGTTCAGGACAATGACCTGTGAGATTTCCTCAATTGTCTGTGATAGTATGTCAGTGATGATTGGCTCGGTCCAGGTGTATGATGGGATCTGATGAGTTCCTGGTCCATCCTGGGGCGTCATCACATTCTCAACACAAAAGAGCAAGGTGTAGCACTCTCGGTGGTGCTGGGCAGACGGGCTCCTGCGGGGTGATGTCTCTCTCGACAAAGGTTCCTTTTGTCGGGGGTCGGGGCCACCTTTGGCTCCTTGACCTGCATCACTGTGGGTTCATTACCTCCCTTAGAAGCTACCTGGTCTTGTCCCTTGCCTGGGGTGCTGGTCTTGCCAGACACACCCCACACCGCACTTTTGTCGCTTTTGGCATGGTTGCCTTTCCAACAGTGAGTAAGTTGTCGAATCTGTCATGGGTGACTACTGTTGGTATCTGTCGAGATGACAGAGTTTCTTCTAAGATCAACTGTAGAGATGGAGTGCCACTGGCCCCATGATTGAATATCCTCACGAATGACATGCTTGTGCCTAGCTTGTCATTCGACAAAGAATCCACGTCTTTCAGCTGACCAGTCTTAACTGGACCTTTGTAGTAAGCACACTCAGGCACATAAAGAAATTTTTTTGCTACCAGGTCTGGAACTGTCATTCAGGTCCAATGACTATCCTATGACATGCCCACCCAGGGACGCCATAATGTGGCATGTCACACATGACATTTGCTGTGTGACAGGGTGGGGAAGAATTGCAGAACCAGGGATATTGACAAGTCAATATCTCTCGCATTCTTGACTCTCAGTACATGGCATGTGGGCAATTCTAACCTTGCAGGGCTGTTAACTGCATTGTGACAGATTTGATCTAGATGGGTGTCACATCACTAGTCACTTGGCAAGCGGTGGTGGTTCATGTCCTGGAGTTAACTTCTCTATGCATGAGGCTCTTAGGCCATGGCAATGGGGATACAGAATTACCGGTTGTATGGGGTTGGGTTCGGCAAATCTGACAACATGTATGACTTGTCAGTAATGACAGATATTACTTGTCACATACGACAAGCGGCAAATTTATGACAAATGAATAATTAACGACAACACAAGATATCTTCTGAAGACCTCAGCGGGGTGTGACAAGATCGCCGCTCGGGAAGAATGTTGCGACAAGGGATCTGGGAGGGTAGACGACTCCTAGTTTGAGCCTGTTGCACGTGAGGCTGACCGAATCAGACTCACCCTTTCGGGCAAATGCGGCCACTTTTATAGGTCGGGGGGTATTACACATGCGTGACAGACACGAAAAGTCGTGTCCAACCCGCATCTGTAGGGGTCAACACGTCTCTTCTGACACGACAGCTTGTAGAGCTCCTGTCTCCTGTCTAGTAGACTGGAGAACAAGGTATGACAAATGCAGAAGGGTCACACCATGACATATAGAAATACAATGCCTACCGTTCACACTCTTTCTTTTCAGATATATTTTTTTCCGCAATGTGATAACATCTGCATCTAGCTGGAATTACTTACTAAGTCTTCAAAAATTTTGTTTGTCTTCCTTTGAAATGTTATGGAAAGGCCATATTTTTGTACTCAGGTAATTTTTCATTTTAAAAACCCACTCTTCAAATGTCAGCATCATAAACTCTGACTTTCTACCAACATGAATATTTGATCCAAACTCTTCATCATTGTATTCAATGTCTGAATTAGATATTTTTGTATAATTTTCGTTATTCGAAGCTGTACTACATGTGGCCATCTGGAAAGGCTGTACTGGCACCACAGTCTGTAACAAGACAGAGTCTGTTAAGAAGAGAGGCTGTAATAGGTTACATTTTAAAGGCACTTACACAGACTGTAAATTTAGGCGGGAATCATATTATCACAATGGTGAATGTGTATTCCAGAAGAATGTTATAATTTTGTTAATTTAACTGAAAATGGAGACTGATATCAGGTCGTTTTTACAACAACAGGAGACAGTATATGTAAGTGAACAATTATAGATAATAATTTGTAGATATGCAAGTCTTGTACATGCTGTATGAACAATTCAAAAGTTTATGGTTTTGAAAGTGACGAAAAGAAATGTGGGCGAAAATATGTGTTTTTGTTACTTTTTTTTGTGTGTTTACAGAGTAAAATTCATCTTGATGGGTTGGTGGAGGACCCAAGATGGATCAAAATAAGCAAAAAACTACACATACCTAACCTGGAAAGGACAATAGGAAATTTTGGGTTCAGGAAATATGATGTAAGGGAAAAAATTGATGCTGTAGATCTAGATCTAAATGTCATTGTATAAATATGCCAGTTTATTGTATCTTTGAATCTGTTTATTGTTTAATACTGTTTTTATATTATTTTCATCCATAATTCCAGTGTAATTGTTGAAATGTGGGTTCTGGTGATGTAATGCTCCATGGGTTAACACATCACTCCCCATTTAGTGAGACGTTACTCAGGCAAATGATATCCACCCAAGTAAACAGTGAGGCTGACCAGATTGGGCCACTAATCACAAACTTAATTGGTACTTTCTTTTGTAATTATTATTTTGTAATTAACATATTATTGGAATATGGAATCATTCTAAAATATCGATAGAGTTTGTTATGAAATTTGTGAAAGTTGTCCAAAGGTTGATTGTGATATTCAATGAAATTTTATTTAACAGTGTTTATAAATTTAATTTGTACACAAAAAGAAATGGAACTTAACTTCGTACGCTGCATACATAGAGAACAAGGGTAATCCAATAGACGAGGTGGGATTAATTTTGTCGGCAATCACAATTCACAAGCACATAGGACTAATGTTATGCGGGTTCACATGGTGGACAACAAGAAAGGACAATAACTGAGAAAAATGTGATGTTTCATTTGCATATGCCGGCAAGATGAGGTTTGTGTTAATAGAGTGAATAGATCTTAAGTTGTTAAACACTGCAGCTGACAATGTTCCCCTGTATACAAAATCACAATGTGCAAGGAGCCACGGGTGTTAAGTCACCGAGGCTGCATTGGACGAAGACACAAGTGTTACAGTCACTGAGGCTGCAGTGGGGGAAGCCACGGGTGTTACAGTCACCGAGGCTGCAGTGGGGGAAGTCACAGGTGTTACAGTCACCGAGGCTTCAGTGGACGAAGACACAGGTGTTACAGTTGCCAAGGCTGCATTGGATGAAGCCATGGGTGTTACAGTCACTGAGACTGGAGTGGACGAAAATGCCAATGTTACAGTCGACGAGACTGCAGTGGGCAAAAATGCCAATGTTACAGTCAGCGAGAATGCAGTGGGCATAAATGAAAATGTTACAGTCGACGAGACTGTACGAAAATGCCAATGGAGCCAACACTGGTGGTACTGTTACAGGCGATGATGGAAATGGACATGGTGTGATAGGAGACCAAAGTGATGTGACAACACAAGACAATGTAGGAAGAAATGGTAACAATGATGGCATTACACTAGAAAGTGATCTAGATGATGATTCTGATAACGAAAACAGAAACAGCATGGGTGAATACGAAACAGAGCCAACAGAAGACTACGATAGCGATAAATGTTTGAGATGTTTGTGCAGGTCAAAAACATCTTCATCCGGGAAATCTCGAAGAACAAGTAGTGGTTCATCTGACAGCGCATCTCCAGCA
Source organism: Haplosyllis leylae (assembly GCA_038406175.1). NCBI lineage: Eukaryota > Metazoa > Annelida > Polychaeta > Phyllodocida > Syllidae > Haplosyllis > Haplosyllis leylae. Next base: position 2,536 of record JBCAUG010732232.1, on the reverse strand, counting down.
GCAAGTGATTCAAGATCACAGTCTCCGATAGAGTCCAGAAATCACTCCAGGTCCAAGTCAGAAAAAGGATCCAGAAGTCGCTTGAGGTCCAAGTCAGAAGAAGGAATGAGAAGTTGCTCGAGGGCCAATTCAGAAAAAGGAGCGAGAAGTCACTCCAGATCAAAGTCTCCAGTTAGACAACATGATAACGACAAAAATATGGTGAATCAGACTAGATGTAGAAAAAGTGAAAGAGAAAATAATAGAAAGAAGAATGATGCATGAAAAACAAAAAGATATGGAAGTGTTCCAAGTAGAGCATCCAATAGAATATGAGGAAAAACCCAATGATCCAAAAGATGAGAGTGGAAAAAAACCGATGATGTGAAAGATGAGAGTGGAAGTTCAAATACAATTATTGAGTGGCAGAAGGAATTAGAAATTAAATATGGAGAAACAGTAGTAGAAAACAAAAAGAAGAAAAAGAAGAAAAAGAAGAAAACCATACACATGGTAGTAAAATCATTTGTACTTAAAAGGAAAAAGGAGAGAAAATACAGATGTACAAACAATAAATGCAGGCAAGAGTTTGATTTGATTAAGACAAGAACGCAACACATAAAAGACATGCATGGGTTTGTCCTGAAAGTATGTAAAAAATGTGGAAAGCATTGCGAGACCAAGTGGGGGTATAATAAACACATGGTATTACATGAGAGAGTAAGAGGAAAACATAAATGTGAGGAGAAAGGTTGCGGGAAAATGTTCACACACCCATTGTATTTGAAAAGACATGCCAAAACACACATGGATGACATCATGAAATATGAATGTCCAGCAGAAGAGTCTATGAAAACAGGTAGGGGTAAATACAAAAATGATCAGACTACATGAGGCATCTGGAGATGCATGAAGGGAATTCTTTCCCTTGTTCTGATTGCGGAAAGAATTTTGCTACAAAAAAAGAGTGTATGATCACAAGTTTAGAGTGCACTGCCCAGTGATAGAATGCAAAAATAAAGCTATGAGTGGATGCGAGTACAAAACAAAAGAACCGGAGTTAACCCTTGGCGCACCGGTCGAGACTACGGTCTTGCTCGCTGTTTTTCCCATACCACCGCATCTTATACACCTTTCTGGCCTGTAACAACACAAACGTAAGTCTTCTTCGGTTGTACCAACCAGCATTTCTGTCTATCTGGGGACACACTTTTACATGATAATGCTTTACATGCTAAAGCATGCTAAAGCATCAGTTATTTATAGAGCACAATATCTTTAGGCAGACTTCAACTATGTTGCTTTCACTTTGGCCAAAAGTGGGTGTGGCACATCAATGTGTGTGTGTGTGTGTGGCTTAGATCTAGATCTAGATCTAAGCCATGGCCATAGATCTAGATCTAAGCTGCAGCCATAGATCTAGATCTAAGCCACGGCTGTAGATCTAGATCTAAGCCATGGCTGTATTTCTAGATCTAAGTCATGGCTGTAGATCTAGATCTAAGCCACAGCCATAAATCTAGATCTAATCTATGGCTGTAGATCTAGATCTAAGCCATGGCCATAGATCTAGATCTAAGCCACAACCATAGAGCTAAACCACAGCCATAGATCTAGATCTAAGCCACAGCCATAGATCTAGATCTAAGCCATGGCCATAGATCTAGATCTAATCTGCAGCCATACATCTAGATCTAATCCATGGCTGTAGATCTAGATCTAATCTGCAGCTGTACATCTAGATCTAATCCGAGGCCATAGATCTAGATATAATCCATGGCCATAGATCTAGATCTAAGCTGCAGCCATAGATCTATATCTCAGTCATGGCTGTAGATCTAGATCTAATCTACAGCCATAGATCTAGATCTAATATGTGGCCATAGATCTAGATCTAATCTGCAGCTGTAGATCTAGATCTAAACCATGGCCATAGATCTAGATCTAATCCATGGCCATAGATCTAGATCTAAGCTGCAGCTGTAGATCTAGAATTAAGCTGCAGCCATAGATCTAGATCTAAGCCATGGCTGCCATGGCCATAGATCTACAGCCACAGATTAGATCTAGATTTACAGCCACATCTTAGATCTAGATCTACAGCCACAGCTTATATCTAGTTCTACGGCCACATATTAGATCTAGATCCACAGTTGTGGCTTAGATCTAGATCTATGGCCGTGGTTTAGATCTAGATCTATGGCCACAGATTAATCTAGATCTACGGTCATGGCTTAGATCTAGATCTACAGCCATGACTTAGATCTAGATCTACAGCCACAGATTAGATCTAGATCTACGGCTGCAGATTAGATCTAGATCTATGGCCATGGCTTAGATCTAGATCTATGGCCATGTATTAGATCTAGATCTATGGCTGTGGCTTAGATCTAGATCTATGGCCATGGCTTAGATCTAGATCTACAGCTGTGGCTTAGATCTAGATCTATGGCTGCAGATTAGATCTAGATCTATGGCCGTGGCTTAGATCTAGATCTATGGCCATGTATTAGATCTAGATCTATGGCTGTGGCTTAGATCTAGATCTATGGCCATG
>JBCAUG010732221.1:0-11925 GCA_038406175.1 Haplosyllis leylae | reverse complement strand
TGAAATAGGGCAAAATGTGGGTTACAACCGACCGATCCTATAGACTGCTTTAAACTCCGTTTAAATCAGCCAAAAACCATCAGCTGCTTAAAAAGACCTGTTTATAAGTTGAATCCGATACTTTTCATGTTATCAATATTCTCTTTAGCTTCTTTTCACTTATGAAGATTTCTGAATTCACATTGCAAGTGAAGGAATATTAGTCAAAATCATAATTACCGTTACACACACTAATTTGTAAAAGTTTGGCGAAAGTTAAGTTCAGTGACAAGGATTACAATCGTTATTTTCCTACCTGACAATTCTTTGTGTAACATAAGGATGGAGATTTCTGAACTGAGCTGACATATTAGCCAAGGCTGCTAAACAATTTGTGTGTAAATATTTGTCCTGAAAAAAGTTTGCACAGTGTATATTTATTTGGAGGCTATCGTATTTTTCCCCGTAACTGAATTGAACTGAATTTGCATTTTTGCAGTGTTTGAAAAAACGAATCAAAGTTAATTTATGTCAGCTGCAATCATTGTTAAATTTACCCTCATTCTTGTCATATTGTACTGGATTGTCCTGATAACAACCAATACCAGTAAACCGCCCAAAGTGATCTCACTTATTGCTCGCTCTTTGAACCACAGCACGTTCTTAATCACCTACAATTAAGAAATTTTCAAACAATAATTAATTTCAAAGAAACGCTCATCTCTGTGGGTTTACCTTTACGAACAATAAAACATCAACTGGGAATTAAGAATAATGAATCATCACGTGCATTAATGATGAGAAAAGCAGATTTCCAACCAAAGCGTCTACAGACAATGCTTACTATTTCATGAACTGCTTTGTCAAAAACTTCATCTTCGCTTAGTATAAGCAGAACTATTAGTGCCATGTATATGTGATGGGAGTTTTTCTCGGGGGCATGATAGAGTATCTTCAGAATAGGCATGATCTACAACAAATATATTGTATAATTTGAACTGAACGGAAACATGTATTTCCCACCAAAAAAGAACAGTTGTTCTTTGTTCTTTACCCGTTACGTGTCATTTTAGGCATTTCAAAAGGTCTCAATGACAAGACATCTCTACTAAGGTTTAGTGTGTGGTCAGAATTCAGTGTTTTGTCTCTTATGAGTGGCAACTGCCATCTTATGATGTCTGTCTCAAAGTATCCCACCCCAAGGATGGACCAGCCAAGAAGGTCCCCAAGAAAGGACCAAAGAGAGAGGCCCACCCAACCACAATGCAAGGTCAATGCAGTTGGCCTTCGATTAAAATGCTTTCTTGTTTTTTTTTTCTTGTGTGCAAAGCCAGACCGGTAAATGATAAGAAATGTGGCTTTACTCACCAGCTGATCGATATTTGTTCTGGATAGAATGAAACTCTTCATGCTCTGATTTTTGTGCAACAACAAATACAGTAACAGTGTCGTCTGGTCCTCGTTGAGTGCTTTACATATGGCATCATACAGTTTTGTGTAGTCTATTTTAAATGTTGCTGCCGCTTGAGTTGGACTTGAATTGGTTGCAGAATCTGCAAAACGTGGATACTGTAATGACTCAATATACATGCATGTGAGAAGTGATGTATCAGGCAAACTCCATGACTCCTGGAGACTATTACGTATTTTTATGTATTCAGTTCACGGTAAATTGGTAGGGAAGAGTAGTAGTTCCGAAATGGGTCTGGGAAAGCTGTGTATCTGCCTACGTGTACTCATACACTTTTTCATGATGCTCAATTTATTTGCCAACCATATTTTTTCACAGTAATACACCTGTTGTTTTTTTCTACCCTGCTACCGTTTTCAGCTTCGAAAAATGTCTTTCCCTATTTCGGATTACGTTGCTTGATTGCTACGTGGTGACGGAATTTCTTTAAGTTTGCGAGTCTGGGCCAATATTGCTATAGGAGACTTAGTTGCCGAAATTGTTTTTAAAACACAGTAGAAAGATTGTTGGCAAAGCAATGTTCAACGTAAAACTCGGTTTTAAAAGATCTCATGGTTTACCATAACCTTTTAGAAAACTGTAAATCTCAACACTTTTAAAGCCATTATCGTCCAAAACCACCACAGGACTTTGGGTAATTGTTGGTAAATTTTTACCGTCCTCATCAACGTTTTCTGCATCATTGTATTAAGAAATATATTAGTTTGCTGCTCACTCAATTGGTTGACAGAGTACTTCCGATGAAAAAAATGTATTGCAATTTATGGAGTTTCTCAATTTACCACAAAAAAAGAAAAATAGAAAAGAAAAATATTATGACAGAAAGAAAATCATGGAGTAAGTGTTCTATTTACCTTGGGAATTACTAAAAGAGAAGAGGGCTTGTCTGTATGGATTGTGTAATCCTTTGTCACTTGTGCAGTGATTCGCCAGGACAAGAATAAGTAACAAACTCTGATTGGCTAGGAGTGTTTCCGTTACTTCCTCTTCAGGCGGTGTGGTCTTTCTCGCCATCCCTAATGTCATCACTGACCATAATCCAGCTGAAACAGATAGTCAATCCCGACCTCTTGAAGTATGAAAACTTAAGTAAACCTGCTTTAATAAATATAATTACTTTTTCAATGTGAAGTCACATAGTACATTTAACATACATGATAAAGCTGATATCATTCCACCACTACTGTGAGGTTTTAGCATCTCTGGTGGGCATTTGTCTTGTGTTATGTAGTTTTGTAACAAGGTTTTCATCAACACACATGCGTGGATTGCACTGGAAACAAAGGACCATTATGCAGTTCAGGGTAACTGAATTTAAACCTGTGTTTCACAAAGCACAAAATCGGAATTGTTCTTACCATTTCCCATGCATTAAGCACTTATACATCGGTGATTCACTAGCAGGTGTTGGTTGAAACATTTGTATTGACAAAAGTATCAACAATGTATTTAAAGCCTCAAGATGTAACGCATATGTGAAACTCCTGAAAATCAACAATAAGCAATAAATTATAACCAATTTTAAAACAAGGTACAATCACATTCATAATTATTGAAATCATAATACTGAGTATTGAGTATCATTGCAACTACTAATGTGTAATATTGAAATAGTTTAGAGTTTTGTAAAAATATTCACAATGAGAGTGTCCAGCAATAGAAATGGTCAAAAAAAGGAATGAAGGAATTTTATTTTGAAAATAAAAAAAATAGGTATTTGATTGTCCAAATACAGACATTTTAGTAGATTTTACTATATTGATACAATCTCTTTGTCAAAATGCGACGGCTGCTGCATGCTACTACAAAAAGTGTAAAAATATAACAAGTGTTCTGATAACTTGGTGGAAAGAATAACAAGTTGTTTTAATAATAAAACATATACTAAAGAGATATCTGCAAAGTGATGCCGAATTTCTTGACCGACCACGTACCAGGGGAAGTACTGTTTTGACAGGTGTCTATCATTTTGTCCAGGGGCGAGGGGAGTTCCTATCCCATGATGCGCCAGGACAAGCAGGAAGGTGGTAAGAAGGATCATGTGCAAATGAGACCCCCCCCCCCTCCAAGGACCGGACAGGAAGCCAAGGTCGGGTATGGGATTCCCCGCCAACGCCAGGTATGGACCCCCTCCCCTGAAAGGAGGAATAGATTTAGATGAATTTAAGTAATTTCACCCATTTTATGTTCAAAAACCTATGAATAATAACCTTATTTTGGTAATAGAGGAAAATATGGGAAGCTGGACACCTTGCATAATTCATTGGTATAAGAACCAAATTTCGTTTTTAAACTGCATAAAATATATCTTTATGTGTAAAACCTACACCACAGGAACATCAACAATAACCTCCATTAAGCAGTTCATAAGCTCTTCTGGTAACGGATCAGGGGTTTCTTCATGCACAGGCTCTGAAAAAAGAACAGAGTTTCCACTGTCTGTGTGATACTATACAACTGGTAATGAAAACAATATACACACTGCTAACTATGTGAGCTACTTTTAAATGTCATTACTTTTAGCGTCAGCTACCTCTCGTCAGCTATCATAAAATTTATAACTATTTATTTTGCTTCGAGAGGAAGAGAAAATTAATGAAACCCACCACTTCTTTCCACCTGTTGTATGTGGAATTGTTGAGTTATTACCTCCTCAGACAAATTCTCGACGAAATATTTACACAGATTCCGTATGATGAACAGGGCATTGAAAGTCTGCCACGTAAATATGTTGCTGGAAAGAAACTTAACCGATAGTAGATACACATAAAATGCGTAATGACAAGGTGTCCGGGTGAAGTCAACTGACTGTACTTACTCTTCACATAGTGTTGAAGCCTTCAACTCTGCAGCTCTCGTCAAGAACACCTTTATCAGCGCTGAAAAATTCCCTGTGCGACAGTTGTTGATTGCAAAATTCTTGCAGATAATTGCTGTTGATTCTTCCAACAATCTTTGATCCGGACTGCAATAAATTAATTGGATGTTGGTTCTAAAAATGTACATAAGTAAAGAAGGAAAAGTGAAGATAATCTTCCAGGATAAAATATTTTCTGATCCATTTAAAAATTAAGAATGCCAATGATGCTCGCGAATATTCAAATATTACCTGTTTCTTGGCGCTACAAACGAGAATGAAAGTAATTGGTTCCAGAATGGATCATTGGAAGTTATCGATTCTGTGCCAGACAGATATTTTAATTGTTCGTTTGTCGAGAGTTCGCTGAAGCTACTGCTATTTGCACCCATTTTGTTCTTCAAATGCTGTCAACAGGATAAAATAAAAATCTACATACAATTAAAACATTAATGTACATACACTGAGCCCAGCTTATAATGAGTTCGGTATCAACAAGCACCCGGCTATAACGAGCAATTTTCCCCTTAGAAAAAAAAACAAACAACTTCTGATCGAAATCAATGTTTAAAAAAATCCAGTCACAATGAATACCACCTATAAGGAGCAAGTTTTCGTGAATTAGGTTGCTCATTGTAAACGTGACCTGGTCAGGCCGGTGTATAAATATTTACTGCTGGGAAATATTTAGAAATCATAAAACAAAATGTAAACAGATGTTTTACACCAAGAAAGACCTCGCACTAACATTATGAGGTATACCGACCACGTCCCCCCCCCCCACCACGTCCTTATTCCTCACGTTGATCATTCTGGACTGATCCTAGCCAAGTGGGGGGGGGGGGAGGGGGGCATGGTCTAGGGTGGGACCTCATCCCTGCTTCAGATGGTCCTTCAGATGGTTGGGGGGGGGGCAGGTCACCTCCCAACCTGACCTGTGTGGGGAGGGTGGGCAAGTGTGTACCGGGCTCCAAAATGGGGAAATCTAGCGAGATAAAAGACTTTATGGAGAGATCTATCTTGACTATGGACAAAAAGGGGGGGCAGTAATTCTTTGACTTCTGATTCTTAAACACCTCACCTGTATAATTCATCCAATTATTGTCAGTTCAAAAGAGATAGAGGCTTTCATTTAAAATTGTCATGATTGTTGCTGAGCGATGATGTGAAGTTACGAATGTGTAATACATCACTTCCGTTAAATATATTGTAACGACAGAGGGCTCTGTTAATAGAGTAGACACATCGCTCCGCGCAGCGACAGACTGGGCAAATTGCTGCTGTTGAACAAACCAAATTAAGCACGACTTTCCAGTTAAATTTGTCCGTGTTGATAAAATTTAGATATTTGCCGCTGTTCAACAAACTAAATCTAGCACGACTTTCCAGTTAAATTTGTCCGTATTGATAAAATTCAGCAAACATCAAATCAAGTCAGAATTAGAACAGAGACCTTCACTTGCTGTACACTTGGCGTTTATTTGAATCAATTCAAGACACATAGTTAAAATATATACACACATTTAAAAGTTCATGCTTGGATAATTAACTAGATAATACAGATTACCAATCTATGTGTTATGCACGAATAAACATAATCAATTAAACTACACACTTGGTTTGTTCTGTCAACTTTTACATGAAGCACACCAAACAACCAGAGGAAACGATCCTCTGACACCCAAGCGAAATGTAAACCTCTACTGCTTGTCTGCTTTTTTAGGAAAGAAACCAAATTTCCTCAACCAAGCAGCTCTTATTACCCTTATACCCATCTCGCTCAGATACAATTCATCTATGAAGTTTTTCTTTGCATCCTTAATTTGATCTTTGTCATTCAAATACAGTGAGTACACATCCATTGCATTGCAATTCCATCCATGATTCTCCCTGATGTCTTCTGTGCCCAATTCTAGAGATCTATTAAAGTTCTCTGACCTACACCGAGACCTGGGATAGTCCATTGGACGAGGAACCAAACCAGTGAATGTTATCATGGAGTTACTGGTAAAATTAGTAATTGATTGCACCAATTTTAACACACTTTTAGCATTCTTCTGAGCTTTAAACACACCTAGTTGCATGGTACCCAAGAATATGACTATGTGATCAAAGTTGAGATCTATCAGTTCCAAGTCAATGTCACTTGCATACATATCCATAGAGTACCCTGTCATTGCCAAACACTTAATGTACCTATCCGGCTGTTGAAAATGGTCCATCTGATCCGATAGCACAAGGATCCTTGGAGTTTCTGGTGGCGCCACCGGTTGCTACCACAGTAACACCTTGTTACCTATCACCTCCCTTGGCTTGAGCTGACCATGTTGATTCACCCAGAGTGTCTCCTGTAGTTCTTCACAAGGCAGTCTAGCAGTATGTGGTATAGCCTTGTAACCCCCTGGGAGTGACTGAGTCGATGTATTGGAAGTATTGGATTCACAACTGGCACACCTGACTCGCCTTGGTGTGCGCTCATTCCCTTTTCCTCGTATTCCACGTCCACAACCTCTGCCTTTTGGTATCTTGAACAGAGCTGCAATGCAATAAATTCCAATTATACTGGATGTTTTGCCATTTTCCTGGCAATTTTTGTACGATATTCAAAGTCCAGGTCCAGGTACCGCATATAGGCTCTACTAGCCCAACCACCTAAAATCTGCAGAGCCTCCCCTGATGTGCAGGCCTGATGTGCCCAATTTAATCCACCTCTGTGGAGACAATGTGATGAATAGTTAGAACCTATTCCTGCATCTTTGGACCACTTTTTCAGCAACCTGTTAACTTGAGCTGATGTGAGCGGATACCTCTGTCCTTGTTGTCTTACAAGAAACAAGGGCTCATGTGGCTTTGCTGGGACATTTCGGAGCATTTTGCACATCAAAACTGTGGACAAATGCACCAGTCCGCACTAGGTACCAGTGGCGCCCATTTAGTTTTGTTTCTGTGTTGCACTGTCTTTGACCAGCACACACCTAATGTTGGCCAGCCTTTCCTGATTGAAAAATCTGACCTCAGAAAATGCTGACTTCTGCAAAACAATCCCCTGGTCTGCAGTCCCAGATTTGACACCCTTAATAATAAAGTGAAAGCCACTAAGATTGTGACCCATGCAACAGCCTCAAGTTCTAAGGAAAAATTTACTTTATTGTATAGCTTCAATAATACTGATTTTGTCATAGGTTCTGTCTGTTTGACTGGTCACTTACATTGTTTCCTTAAACCTTCTGACACCATTTTATAATGTATTTGGCCTGGTTCTGCAGTTGGGTATTTTTGCAATTTATGTAATACCCTGACTGTGCTAACATAATTGTTCACCGTCTCTGGAACTTTATCTTGCCAAGCAAGATACTGGGCAAACTGGCAGTACCTCCAATCAGTAGCTGGATAAGGCTCATAGTGGTAATCACGACAAAACTTGACATAAGCTTTTTCGTGAATTCTCCTATTTGCCCTTGTGCCAGGTGCACTTCCATTTCTGAGTGTCCTTCTAGTGGCTTTGTTCAGCTTCTTTCTGCTATACTGCACTGCCTCTGGTACATCTGCAAAATGAATCATTTGACATGTAATATTAATTTATTGCTGGCTCGTTAGAGTCAGCTATTTCATCTAAACTGGCTGCGCATAGGCTTTCTTAAGAGGTGGTGGGGAAAAAATCTGGTTTTTATGTTAATTAGCAACCTACATCCCAATAATCTGATTGGCTGTGGTGGGGAGAATTGACCATTTGATCAGTCAGAGAAGTGCGTGTAGAGTTGGCTGTGGTGGGGAGAATTGACCATTTGATCAGAGAGGTGCACGTAGGGTTGGCTGTGGTAGGGAGAATTGATCATTTGATCAGTCAGAGGGGTGCACGTAGGAGTATGGAGGGTTACTAATAATTAGAAATGTAATATAAATAGCCATGCTTCTGAGGACGATACAATGTTTACATGTAGATCTACTGCCGTATGAGCCAGCAAGTGGAGTTCTTTCACTCTTTGATATTTGTGTCATTCATACATTATCGCAACATTTTGCTCTTGTTATTGGTATTTTATTACTGCGCTTGCGCAGACATGGTTTTACTTTGATCATGATCACCACCTATGTGTGAACCGAAACAACTTGTGATCACAATTCACCCAAGTTAAGTGCTTGGTAGCAGGAATTTGATCAAATTCCTGCCATATTTTGGGCCCTTCATGCCCTCTGGATAACAAATCTGGAATTTTGTTAAGCCTGCCTAACAAATGTACGCCTTTTATGCGGAACTGGAAAATGGAAAGCCACCATGTTAGTTCACGTAACATGTCCTGCAATAACATGTCTTGCAATCTGCCCGTGTTAATTATCTGGGGCACCGCTTCATTGTCTGTACTTATCCTAATGAATTTTCCTTTCATCTTGTTTCCCCAGATTTTTACAGCTACTATGATGGCCCATAACTCCAAGTGTGCTATCTGGACCCCTGTCCTGAGCAACCAAGAGGGGAACTCAGTTCTGTAATATTGATCATGGCATACTGCACCTGCCCCTTTGAGGCAGGCATCTGTTGCTATCTCTGAGTCCACCTCCTCCATGTCAATGAGCCACATTATACTAGTACCCTGAAAGCTTGGCAAGAAGAGGTACCACCACCTAATGTCCTTCCTGGCCTGAGGATTAACATAATAATATTTTCCTCTTTCCATTGCTTTCATTTCTAGTAAGTCTGGAGACAAAGAGTCTTCCTGGCTTTATGCAGTTACTCATAAACTGCAGTTTGCCAATCAATGACTCCATCTGCCTTCTGGTACAAGAAGTTCTGGTTCTCCATACCTCCAAAATTTTTAGTACTTCCTCCCTTCTGCTGGGAGTAACCCCTATGGTCATATCTATGGTGTTAAACAGGTCACCCACAAACTATGACCTGAGTAGGACTGACTGACTGATTTCTTTTCAGACCTTTGGACTCCTATGTCTCTGAGCATCCTAATTAAAGCCTGGTGAGACTAGTCAATTTTATGTTGGTATTCCTCCCCCAGGAAGTCATCAACATAATTCAGGAGATAATATCCCATGCTGTGATGCAGATAAGATATCATATCTGTAGTCGTCTGGCAGATATAGGGAGCTATTTTGCACCCCATCATCATGACTAGGTCAAAGTAATAATGTCCTTGCCACCTGAACCCTAACAAGGGAATTGACCCTGGATCTGCATGTAGCTGTCTGAAGGCTCTGTCCAGATCCTCTTTGAAGAGGTAAATAGGCTCATCACTGTCAGAAGCCATTTTATGCAGCTTATGTGCTAATTTTATGACAGTAGGATAGACTATCTTTATGGGCATTCCCATATAGCTATCCTTATCAATGCCATCATTGAGAGAAGACCCTATAGGCCAGCTGCAATCCATAATAATTCTCCTTTTGTCACTATCTTTCTTTTGTCTGGAACTCAAAGGAGAGATTGCCACTGGTCCCTGAAAGGGAATATTCTCAAAAGGCCCAATCATTGCCCCCAGTTCCTTTTCCTTATTGATGTATTCATCAATGTGTTCAGGATACATGGTGGCTCCTTTATGATTGATTCCAGCCATTTCCAAGGGTATTTCCATATTTCTTTCTATGGGAAACCCATACTTCAGATATTTGACAATGTCCTTGTCTTGGTATTGTGTCAGGAGACCCTCCAATAATTCAGTGGCTCACTCTTATTCTGCATCCCTCTGCATTAGGCATGCCAGACCGAGTCACTAGATTTATTGTTTCAACCCATCACCTGTTGCTGCTCAGGTTCTACTGGAAAATCAAGACAAGTTTCATCGCCCATTTCATCCTTGCTCATGAGTGCCCCCCATTGCTCAAATTTACTGTTACATTTTTCTCCCCTATTGTTATTCCCCATTTGACTATCAACTGGGTTGTGTACTGCTGTGCTTAGTCATTTACATTGTACACACTCCTCTGTCATAGGGACATGATTCAGTTTTCCCAACTTCTGCTTGTAACATAAGTTACAGAAGTGGTCTACCAGTTCATAGGCATTCCTGATCCATGACCTATGAGGGGCTGTCATGCTGCACTCTCCTTTCTGGAATTCACGACAGAAGTAATCCTTCTGTTTTATTTGTTTTGATCTTGTACCTGACCCTTGACCTTGTTTTTCATGCTTATCATGTTTACTGTCATATACAGGGGCTGGACACATCATGTCATAATGACCAAAAGAACTTGTCCACATGGACTCCCCTTCTTCAATACTGCTTATCATGGCAAAATGGGCTGACCTTGCCTGGTCCCAGTGTTTACACTGTTCAAACAAATATGCCACCTTGGATAAAAACCTCAATTGTCCATACATTTCTTCTGAATCATCTGTTTTGAGGATTGTTCTGCACTCACCTCCCACAAACTGTGGAAAGGTGAGTTGATTAAATGTGAGAGCCTCAGTAACATATCTGGGATTCTGATTCATATGTGGCCATTTAAATTTTTGTACCACCAGGGACCGCGGCTTGTCAAGAAACCCTGATTTTTGTGTTCTATTTGCTCTGCTTGATTTTGAAGACTGCACAGTGACGATCAACCCAGTTATGGCTGATTTCTTAGAGATACTAGATCTAATAGAAATACTTGACTCACCATCACTGTCTGAGTCTTGCATCTGTCTGTTGCGTAGCTCTACCCATGGGGGCTGCACTGCTGCTGTGGCCTTCTTTTTCATGACCAGGGGTGCTTCTACCTCCTGCCTGGGCGGTCGATTCTCCCGTTCTATTTTTGTGTTGTCCTTTGCCTTCCTGCCTTCCCGAATGGCTTTTCTGCAATTAAATTGTAAACATGATACCGGTTGATACTGTTGCCCTTCCTGCTCATCTGAGGTCATTTCCCTACTGGATTCATAGTCTTCCGACTCCTGCAGCCACTTAAGTACCTTTTGACTATGTGCCTCTCCCATTCTGTCCTGACCCCCATGTTCAGCATGTTTATGTGGAGTTTCACACCCTCAGCTGCTCATGTTCATGAGGTCATGGACATGCAGTTTTGTTTTATGTTTTACAGCGCGTACTGCGGGATTGCCTACTGGGCTTGCTTTTAACACAACTCTTTTCTTAACATGTTTTCCTTTATAATCAGTTTTATTGACTGACCTCTTTTGGTTTATTGCCTGAATTTCACGTTCCATTTGAGCTATCTCTGCTCTCTCCTGTTCTTCTTTCAGCTTTTCTTCCGCAATCTTTTTCTGTCTCTCCAGTCTCCTCTTCAGTTTCTCCATTGTCTGCTTCTTCTTCTGAATCACCTCTTCCTGCAACCTGAACTCCTCTTCACTATCTTGTTCCTGGTCGCTTCCCTGTTCATTTTCGCTGGCCGGTTGGCCTACTGACCCACTTTCGTCATCCCCCAAAACACTGCCATCTTGGAACTGATTCTCATCTATAGTTGCCTCAGTTAGCAACTCACTATCTGCATCCTGTTCAAACTGGTGATCCCTTGTTGAATTGGTTTCTGATGACATTTGAAAGTCGTCATCACTCGTCATCAGTCTGAGTGGACTGTCTACTATTTCTCCAGCCTCGAGTGTTATATTATATCGCGGATTGATTTGTCTGTGTCCTGCCTTCATCCGTAACGGAAGGTGGAAATAAATCTCAAC
>JBCAUG010732210.1:0-11925 GCA_038406175.1 Haplosyllis leylae | reverse complement strand
CATGATTCCCTGGGTATAGGTCGGCTACGCCGCGGTCGGTATGCCTCTTGCGTTCACGCAGGAGGACTTTCTTGTTGCTAGTAATGTTGCGGATCATGAAAAAGGATACATTTAATATCCAGACAACAAGTGATGGTGTACGTTACATCTACCAGGAAAAGGATGAGACTGACAAAAATCACAATCGTGTTTTTCCGTAATTATGCAATGTTGTCAGAGCTGCCAAATCTGGCATTTTTGTGTTTCAGTTTAAGCTTTATTTTTCCATACGTATCTTGGCATGTCAGTTCTTTTAATACATATCATTAATTACATGATTGAGTGGCATACCCTATAAAAATTATCAGTGACCATAACAAATTAAGGAAATAAGTAATTGCCAGAGCTGTCAATTTTGTGTTGCTGGCAATTTAGGACAAACTCGATTGATTTCAATACAACATTTGTTTTGTTTTTAGCTATAACAGCATATCTGTTCCTTTTTGTTGTACATGCGTCTATTACTTTCTTCCGTCTATATTACACGACCACAGAAACATGATAGTCAAGCCAAAATCTCAACATTTTTATATTATTATTTACAGGGTCACCAATCTGCCCAGTTGAAATCTTCTTGTTCTACATGCGCAAACTGAATCCTAAAGGGAATGAACTATGGCAAAAACCGAAGCAAACTTTACACAATCCAGACACAGACCCATGGTATGACAACTAAGTTGTTGGCAGAGATCCACTTAACAATGCCATGAAACTTCTCATTCGTGTTTTTTTTCAAAATGACGCGATTTTCATCTAATTAGACGAATTAGATGAAACCACTGGTGCATGAATTAGGACTTATTTAACACCCCCACAACCACAAATGTGTCTGTGGTGTAATGGTTAAGGGAGTCAGTAAATTAATCAGGAGGTCTGGGGTTCGAATCTCACTTTTGGCCAAAATTATTTTGTCCAATTTATTTAATTAGACAAAAGAATTTTGAAAAAACTCGAATGAAAGTGCAAAACTGAGTAAGATTTATACTCAGCATTGCGTATGTGCTAGTGTCGTGACGAAACTCGACTCTGAAGGATTTGAGGCAAGGCCTATAGTAGTCGTCTCCTCCCATAAGTCTGAAAATTCTATCAAATCCTATGCTTCCAAATGCCCCGAAAACAAGAAAAAGGAAATGTTTGATGCATTGGCACAACCATTCCAAAATAATCCCCCAAAACCTCTGCAGGAATTTAATTATGCCAATCAAATTTCACCCGCCTCACCAAAAGCACTGAATAACAATAAAGTCCTCCTGTGTGAACGCAAGAGGCATACCGCCCGCCGCGTAGCAAGTGCTCGCTCTGTTGTCCTATCCCGAGCAGGGGGGTATCCATCCTATTGAGGGTACCACATCCCATTTGGGGGTACCCCATCCCAGCCGGGGGTACCCCGGGCTGGGTACCCACCGTACAAGTCAGCCAGGGTACCCTCCCCATGTGAACTGACGAACAAACTTAAACTATTACCTTCCCCCATCTTTCGGATGCGCGCAGTAAAAATGTACAACTCGTTCACATGTTTCCAGATATGACCCACTTGGTGATGATAGATTTTTTAAATGTACCACAAAACACCCCATCCCATAATAAATAACAAACTCAATAACTTCCAACTTCATTCAAAACGTCAACTGTGTTATGCCTGCACCTCATATGACATTCAATAATTCTTCCGTCACAGTCAACTACAACTACATCCAGAAGTAACATTGCCCAAGTTCTCTCCTGTTGCCAAACAGTGTGCCAAAAATATTTAAAAGTGATATACTCGAACATTTTACACAAAATTACTGTGTATCTGTTTTCAAATATTTAATGTTGAAGTTATCGTTACAAAACATCATAAGTATATTGCTGCAAATTAAATTTTTTTAACTTTTTCCAAATAAATATGATATCTTAATTCTTAGATCTATTGAATGCAGAGTTGTTTGGCATATTACAACCACAGGGTAAAATTAGCCATTCGCCATATTTTTGATCAAAATTACAAAAGTAATCTTCGAAAGCTGAAATTTTCCCAAATATCAACAAGCACAAGGATAACATGAGGCTTTGACCTGGAGGTATATTAACAATTATTCGAATTTTTTCGACCATATCAACTGAAGCAGGCCCTCGGGTAAACTTTTGTGATAATATTATCCTTGGGCTAAAGCAATCGGGTACCAAAACAAAGCTAAACATAATGTACAAAATGTAAATGAATTAATTTGTTGTTAACTGTGAAAGTAAAACTAATTCAGGTCAGATTAATTCAGGAGTGTAGCAATGATGAGTACAATCCAGGTTATTCCTTGATGATTTGTGTTAATAAAACCAGTTCAGGCCAGATTAATTCAGGAGTGTAACAGTGATGCAGGCAATCAAGTGTACTGGGTCTACCCGGCACCTTTAAACCTTTAGTTAAATCTCCTCTCTCATAGTAAATAGAAAAGTTATGCAGGAAAGAGAAGTTGAATCTCCTGGCCATGTCCTTCAAGAAGTAGTTTGTAGGATGAGGCACCAGGAAGGGAACTTTAGTAGCACATTTGGTTTCATTTATTAATCTATTATAATAGTGACCTATTCCAGCCTTTGTGATGAAATGATGTGGCATAGAGGCTCTGATTATCACTTGTTTATCTGTGTTTCGTGTAGTGTCTGCAAATGGAATGAATGTTTTAATAAAAATTCCTATCCCATTCCTATTCCAGAGTTTGTTGACAGTAAAACTACTCTAAAAGTGACTTTTGAACCTGTTAGCAAGATAAAGCCTTTTAAAACGTCACTATGATCTAAGAAGTACAGATGACCTGAAACGTGCTGTGTTACAAAAGTAACGAGAGAGGGAGCTGTGGTCACTATGTCTTGGAATGTTTTATGGAAGGTTGTCCTTTTTTCTGGAATCTTCTTGCGCATGCGTGTAACTGCTTTCCAAGGAGGACCGTTTCCAAGGAGGACCGTCCTCTGTGGTTAGCAATGGTGCATAGAAATGGAAGTGCTATTTCTATACACCAATTTTAGGAGAAGGTGTCTGAACTGAAAGTGTCATGACTGGCAGACTAGTATCCAAACACATGCACATTCGAGTTTTCCTAAATGACACAAATCTGACATTTCTGACATTTTTGTTCAAAATTGACATCGAGGGGGTTCCAAATCAGCAAAAAGTAAAGTTGCCTCCAGTGAGATTCGAACTCACAACACCAACCATCTATGGATCAGATTCTAATGCCTTACCACTCAGAAACAGAGACCTGTGTTGAACAGATGTATTGAATCTTGAAATGATTCCATGTCTCAAAAGTGAAGTGGAGCATGACACAAAGTTAGAACATTCTGCTCAACACATGTCTCTGTGGCTGAGTTTACCGTTACTTTTTAATTTGTAACGGTAAGTATATATGGATGGAGATGACATTTCATGCTTGTTGTTAAAAGAATTGACATGATTATTACAGTAAAAAATGCTCCTTGAATCAGCATTATGAAAAGTTTTGGAACTTTTTCCGTAACAAATGGCTATGAAAATTAGTAGAATGTCAAGTTTAATATTCATTTCTTCACAGAAAGAGATGGTTTAAATACTTATTTAGGACTTGTAATGATAGACAGGGATGTTATCTTTTGAAATCTGTAATGAATTACTATGTTTCAAATCTTAAACTTGAATATTTTCATAGTTTTCATGAGAGTATCGAAAATTTACACATTTTCATAGAACGGTTCATATAGCTAATGCTGTATAAAAGGCGCCACCATATAGCCCTCATAAAATCAAATGAAATTATATGAACTTTCCTGGATCAGTGTAGTATTGTTTACTGACCCCCACCCCCCATTTTAACTTGGCACCTTCCCTTAAACTTAGGGGCAGAGGTTCAACTTTGCTGGCTGCTCCCCTTAACACTTGAGCCCTTAGCTTAGGCACCATTTTCCCTTCTACCGTCTTTTTGGAAATTTTTGTTGCAAATGATACATAATTAATCAGGAGTGATAATTCTTCCAAATAATTATTATATTTTTTACTTTTAACACATTTTATATATTAATTACAATGCAAATTTTGACTTTTATCTATAAAAAACATAGAAATTTATCATATTAAATTTATTTTATTTTTCAAATAAGTTACTTTTTGATTAAATATACTAAAGTATCAAACATTATGACTTTCAAAATAATTAATTGCAAGAAAATCAACATTTATGAAAAATGGGTCCCACTCATAACAGTCAATATGGTCTACGGGGGCCCTATAAAGGGGGGTCGGTTAAAATCACCACACCGGAAATCCGTCAAGGGAAATCCCAACTAAGACAATTGGGAAGACGGAAGAATGCAGACAAGTCTTAAGCCAGGACAGATGGGAACTGCAGCGGAATAGCGGCAGGACTAGGCTATCTTATAGTAGAATGACAAACATATTGAATTTACAAATTTTCAATTGTCAAAATCCCATGGAAATAAGCTATTGGTTGGGCCCCCACCCCCTTGGTTGCCTCACTGCTGATTGAAGAATAATTGCAAGCCTGTGTAAAAGAGAGGATTATACATAATCGACTTAATTCCACACAATTTCAGAAATTTTCGAGCAGAAAAGGCACAAAAGCGTAGCCAAACAAGCTTTCTGCAGTTGTCTTCAAATACAGATCAGTTTCCTGCACATATCACGTTATGTGAAGGGTTGTCTTCCTGTGACATGTCTGCGGTTCGCACAGCTCCTCCTGTCTTTGTCTGGGTGTCACATTCAGACACTAATACTCTCAGCTTATTACATCTAATTCACATGGTGGATTCAAGGGTGCTTACTGATGAACAATCCACACATTAATACTCTTAGCTAATAACATCTAAGTCACATGGTGGATTCAAGGGTGCTTACTGATGAGCAATCCACACATTAATACTCCCAGCTAGTAACATCTAATTCACATGGTGGATTCAGGGGTGCTTACTGATGAGTAATCCACACATTAATACTCCCAGCTAATAACATCTAATTCACATGGTGGATTTAGGGGTTCTTACTGGTCAGTACGATGGATCCTTTGTAGTCACTGGCCTGTAATGGAAACACTAACACCCTGAACCTAGACCTTGTTCATGGAGTGACTTTTTATTACTCTGCTAACAAACAATGTAACTCTATGGGTGGGTGAATGAAATAAAGATATTATCAAAAAAGCCAGTGGAGTCCTGTTTTTTTGACAGCACTTCCGAAAAGATGACCTAACAAGTGCCTAGAACAGTACGGTCACACATATTCACAAGGATCTGTCTTCTATGTATTATTAATCCACATGTTGTAAACTTAAGGGATACCAGGAAATGAACATGGAGTCAACAGATGCTGTGGACTAATTTAGTCGTGTAGCTAAGTGACCAGGTCTCACCTTATCCAGGTTACTGCCTCCTGTGAGACCTCAACACCTGCAGTAAAACAGATGCTGTAACATTAATATCCTCCACCATGAAATGCTTAAGCCATTAACTTGTCCATGTAGTGACAGGAAGTCGTAACTGCAGCAATGAGTATTAAGTTGCCAAAAGATGCTGTAATACCCTATCAAATGCCCTGAGCCACTTTAATCTACATAAGATAACATATGACAGTGGGTCCTGAAGGCTTATTTCTTCATCTAATGATAAATGATTAGTAATGACAGTCATACTCAACCCAATTATATTTCGTGCCCTGTTATTATGCCCAATTGGGCTGAACGTGTAATTTGACCAATTAGTCCTAAATATATCAAAGTACAGGGTTTTGAACTGAAGATCTCTTTATTAATTGCAGCTAAAGTAAAATACTTTTCTGAGCTTTATGAATAGTACTCCTCCGAAAATGTTTTAATTTATTGTGTTTTACCTGAGTTATGTAAGAAGATTTGCTACGAAGATTCATGGTCCAAAAAAAAATGTAACAAAGAAGCATGAAACTTTGGTCCGCAAGGAAGCTGGCTGTTTGTCACTGCTTTACATTTGTTACTAAGGGAATAGTATTATGTACTATTTCTGAAGCGTAACTGGCTTTGATTGATGAAACGTCAAACGTTCAACCTGATTCTTTCGCCTCAGTAACGTTGGAATTACGTTCAGGGCAACGTTACCTGTTCAGAGGTTCAAGATATCAAACAGCGAAGTAATCATCATTCTGCAAATATCATGCAAGCCAAAAAAAAACTTTAAAAATCAATACTTCACAGTAATTCTTCGGAGTTTCTAAACAAGCATATGAAAACCATTGATACACAATCTATAGGACTGTTACCATTAATTTTGAGCTTGACAGACCAACCGCCCGTATCCGAAGGATGAGGGAAGATAATAGTTTCAGTTTGTCTGTTCACAGTGGGAGGAGGGGTACTCAGCCAACTTGTATAGTGGGGCACTCAGCCGACTAGTACAGGGGGTACTCAGCCAGGTACCCCCCCCCCCTCTTTCGTTCAAGCAGGAGGACTTTCTTGTGTAGTATCAATGTAATGTCAAGTCTCAAGTTTTCTTAACCATCCTATATTACCTGTCTTAAACGGATCAGATCATTGTATTTGGGCATTTTGCCTCTTTTGTTAGCTAAATCGCTTTGAACCATGACACCCACTTCTCTCTGAAAGTTTATGTTTATGATTGTTTTGCACCATAGATCATAAGTTTGAGTTCTTAATTTTTGAATCAGTAATATTTTGGGTGATTTAGTACAAAAGATTAATTGCAATTTCAATTAAATATAATTTAAATATGGGACACCAAATAAAAGGCATTGCTACATTTCAAACAAATTCATGTTCGCTTAATTATCCTAATTATGTTGCAAAATTTAGAACCGGAAGCTCAG
Organism: Haplosyllis leylae; assembly: GCA_038406175.1. Lineage (NCBI taxonomy): Eukaryota > Metazoa > Annelida > Polychaeta > Phyllodocida > Syllidae > Haplosyllis > Haplosyllis leylae. The sequence goes on along the minus strand of JBCAUG010732210.1, from coordinate 5,069 downwards.
ACTAGTTTGTGTGGACAAAATAGACCGGATCTTATTGAAAGTTTGTGGAATTATTTGGCTAATTATACTAATTAGACGAAATTAATTAGATGATAAAATCGAAAGCGAAAACTATATGGCTGACTGGGCAGTACATCATCACCAATATTCAAGTTTTCCCGTAATACACAAAGTTGACAATGTTGGCATTTTTGTACAACTTCTAATGTAAATGAATCTGAAACAGTTAAGAATGTGATGAGTTTCAAAGTAAATTTACATTTGTAATAGTGTTTTGAATTTTAACTGATGTGATGAATTTCTCTATCTGTCATATTTTCAAATTTAGGCAAACACAAAAATGTCAACATTGCCAACTTTGTGTATAACGGGAAAACTCGAATTACCTAGTTTCTAGTCTTAGTAACGTTTACATGAGAAACGTATCAGACTTCTAAGTGGTGATTATAAACTTTGTAAGACAACAGAGTGGTGTTAAAAGCACATATCACGAAGAAACTTTGTTGTCAAACGAAGCTAATCACTGCACTGTTTTGAACTAAATGTCACAAAGATAGCTGAGACTTTTGTTTGGCAACTTATACATTTTCCATTTTCTGTACCACTAGCTGAAATCTCTGTTGGAGAAGGAAGCCACACTGGATGAGTTACTGCAGGCTATTGTTGAAGAATACTTGTTGAAAGGAACGGAAACGGGTAAGTCCTTTGGATGACACAAAAGTTTGTAAAATCAAAGCTTTGTTGCTGTTCGCGTTTTGTGAATGCGCCGAATGACACCAAAAAAAAAACTGCAGGTGAGCCAAGGTTACCACGGATATTTCTTTGATCACTGAAACGACATGGAAACAACAATGGTGTTTTTCCTCAATGGATTCTTTGAATTCACTGGTATCAAGGACGAAAAAATCCAGCAATCAAAATTATTTCAACTTGCAATAGTAGACCGGGGTGTTAATGTCACAGGTGTAATAGCACTTCACACTGCACCGGAACGTGGTGGGGAACGGGACAAAGACAAGGAACGGGAACGGCACAATAGGGGACAGTGGGTCTGGTCCTATTCTAGGTGCTGGTGCAGTGTGAACAGTTCTGCATAATGTGTGAACTTGCCAATAGACTAGATCTTTAAATTGACTCACTGATTTTAGAGAAAACTCCATTATATCTTTCAAACGAAGTTGGTAATGACAACTTGTCTACAGGACATAGCTACCATCCACGATTTGAATTATTGAACACATTTCAACACATTTCCCGTAGCTGTCATTCAAAGTCATTGTTTCTCCCACACAATCTTGGAACCTTGCTTTTGTTTTTCGAACATTGGTGTCAAATATGAAAGCGAGTTCTCTCGAATGTTCTCCTATCACATTATTAATTAAACTAATCTTTATAAACCTAGTTATTAAACTCCCCTTGCTAATTAACACCGGCAAAATTTAACAAGTTTAATTGAATTTATGGCGTTAGCGTCGTAGTTAATAAATATTATATGAAGTTGAAGATGAACGTTGCTTTTAGAGCAATAGAAGCATCTAGTTTTGAGTGATGCGGGGTCTGTAACGTGGGCGACGAAACTGAAACGTGATCTTCCACTCGTACAGCAGTTAACTTTCAGATTTCTCTTTCACATTACAAGAACACCTTTATTTATTGGGGTTTCGTCAGCACAGAAATATATAACATTTAGAATGCATGATTCAATTAAATATCTTTACCCTTTACAAGTACATGCTAAACTCACAATGTAGTCTTATTTAAATAGATACTGTTATCTCTTGTCATTTTAAAAAGTTATTTTTAAGCTTTTCTAATTTTTCTTTCAAAACGATCCAAGGGCGTTTGGAAAATTATTTCTTCTTAATAGGTCCCAACTAGCCAACAACTTTTATTTACAATATTGCAATTTGTTGAAATATTTCAATGGTTGAACAAAGCTGACAATGAAAATAGGATACTTTTACATTGTAGTTAGGTGGACCACTTTTCTCCCATGTTCGGAAATAGATGTCAAATACTTGGTATTACCGAATCGATCAATTTCTGAATTACCTTTGACTACTGTACCTGATCCCAGTTCATTTTTATTGTACACACAAATGTTTTCCAGTTTTTACCGCCCTCGTACGTAGTACGACGGGAAGGTACTGTTTTCACAGGTGTCTGTCTGTTCACAGGGACGGGGTACTCAGATCATACACATAGCCAGGGTGGTCTGGGGGGTCTGGCCTGGGGATACTCAGATCATACACATAGCCAGGGGGGTCTGTGGGGGTCTGGCCTGTGGGGGGAGGAGTACTCAGGCCCACAGACAGTGGGGGTAATCAGCCCCACAACCAGGGCAGGGGGGTACTCAGTCCCACAGCTTGGGGGGAGAGGTACTCAGTCCCCCAGCCGGGGGGGGGAGAGGTACTCAGTCCCACAGCTGGGGGCGGCGGCAGGCGATATGCCTCTTGCGTTCACGAAGGAGGACTTTTTTGTTAACATTTAATTCATGTTTTATATTTTAGCAAACGTGCCTAGCACAGCTCCAAAAGCCTCAGTCAAGATTAACCCGGAGGAGGAGCAGCTCGAACAGATGATGGGTGAGTTCAGTTTAACTTCTTTAATACCAGTAATTATCATGACGCAACAACTTAACGGTTCCTTGAGATCAATCTGATTGGATGCTTTACATTATGTTTATTTTGGTGGTGAGGCAACGAATCAACCTGGTAGCTGGATCCTGAATTTTGACCATAAAGAACGTCCTTTCCAGAAGCCTGCCTCAGAAATGGCTTTCGGAGGTGCAAGGTGCACTGTAATGTTTCAGATGCACGTTCTGTGCTTGTTCTGTGTACTAGGCATACTAAGCCACCAGTTAAGTTTATTCATTCCGTTTAATTAACACAGGATCCAGGAGCAAATCGAGATTTTTCGTTAAGGATAAGATTATCATTGCTCTTACATTTGAAAAAAAAAAATTTGTTTCTTATTTGAGGTGACTCAAACCTATTTGTCAATAAAACCAAAACTTCCTCTCCATTTAATCAATGGACAAAACAGAAATACTAAGAGATTTTAATGCATACTGAGACAAGTATAGTTTTCATCAGATTTACGAAATACCACAGGAAATGCGATTACAAGTTCCAGATTTAGATCTACTTATCCGGGAAAGATAGCAAAATCGTAGAAATGAGAAGGCCGTTGTCCATGATAACTGAGACTGATGTGCTGACTTGAGTCACAATCAGGACGACATTTTGATCAACGTGCATCTGTAGCAATTCCTTTTGATATCAATAGAAGCCATTCAAGTTCGCTTCCTGGCTTTTCTAAGGTTCATATCGAAACTGACCTTCTTTTAAGCTAAAGGCTCGTTCACACTGTGCGTTTTTTTCTGATGGCGACTGCGATTTGTTTTTGCTTATAATGGGCTGTATAGGAGCTGGTGATGTCGCAGTCACACATTGTGAACATTTCCATTGAGTCCTGTACAGCCCACTTGTTGCCACAAGAGGAATCGCAGTCGTGATCAGAAAAAAAGGACAGTGTGAACAAGCCCTAACTGGATTACACTGTGTTTGTTGGAAACAAAAGGATGGATTATCTATCGTCTCCCACTCACGTCAACAACACCCCCGCCCCACAAAAAATCATGTTGTTTGCTTACAACGCGAACTGAAGCCATTTGTCCTATTGTGAAAAATGTTATTGTGAAAAATGTTTTTTCCCAAATGTAGAATGTGCACACCAGATCCCATTTCTGACAGTAATATTTGTTCTCATCCGGGAAATGCCCATATGCTAGTGTTACGTCCAAATACCCTGTTTCTACATATATAGAAGTGCAATATCTCCATTGATACTCATACTTAAACACTGACTTATGCTGTGTACATTTGATCTGTGCATTGTTAATGGGAGAGCAGAAGCTACTGATTTTTAACTATCTTGATTTAATGGAGAGAAATGGATTCATTTGTCAACAACTGCAATGGTTGTGGCAAAATATGGAATATTATTATGTTGTTTTTTTTTTTCACTTCAATACCAGAGGAAGCTAAAGAGAGTATTAGAAGCTGACATTATATTTCAGAAAAAGTGTAAATATACCAAAACGAAGAACCCTTTCTTGATGCAACATTGTTTTTTCGGTGCCTAGAACCTTAAAATAAGCCGGTGCTTGGTTTAGGTAAAATCTTCATTACTTAAATTAGTTTCCTCCAAAACTTCGAAAAACACGAAAGAAGCACGAAGCACAAATCTCGTTCCAACAACAGCCATGAACTCCAGACAGAAACTGTGCCATCAGTTTGAGGTTTTTAGATAGAAATTGGCCAGTTAAATGATACACGCTTCTCTAAATTCAACACCTTTCTCTGATGATGAAAGGTCAGGCCTTCGTTTTATTTCGGTGTTAGAGCTAGATTTAGTGACGCAAAATGTACTCTCTAGGGGGAATCTCTCTTCTCGGAAACGACAAAATATAAATGATCGGAAGACACGGTAATTGACAGAAGGATGTCAGTTCTTAGAAAGCTCTAAACGTTGGGTAATCGATGTGTAATGGAGCCTTTAGACACAGGTCTGCTTGCACTCACTCGCTCAGCCTCCACCTTAAACTCTTTATTCGAGTTTTGTCAACAAAGGCATACAGGAAGAGCAAAATAAATTCAGCAAAAAAGTCTCTAGTAGGGATAGAACCATGACCTTTTGTGATCTATTGTGATGGTTATTCAACTGTGCTAGCCAGACATGTGTTAGAGATCTTTTAACTGAATCTTGCTTCATGCGTCACTTCTCTTTTTTGGACTTGGATCATTTCTAGAATTAATAGAGCATGATTCTATAAAGGTCTTTAAGACTCAGACTAACAACAAAATACCAAGTTAGGACAATCAGAAAAACGCCAGAGTACACCCTGAAGGAACAGCAAAAATTTCGGACTGAAACGACAATATCAGTAATTTCTGACCTATTGAAGTCAATATGTGAATTTTTTCAGTGATTTTTCCCTTGTAAAATCCACAAATATCACAGACATCTGAGCATCCACTTTGAAAATTATTACATAGTTTGAAAGG
>JBCAUG010732199.1:0-11925 GCA_038406175.1 Haplosyllis leylae | reverse complement strand
ACAATTAAACTTAAATCAATTTGAATTAAGTTCATTAAACATTAATGAAGTTGATTGAACTTGATTGAAGTTTATCATCATTCATCTGCGATCATTTCAGGCTCATTTGTGATCTGTTTATAGTATGCAATCCGCCGCGCTGAACCCCCCTGAACATGCTAAAACAGCCCTATGTTACATCTTGACACCGGTCCATTTTTAATGTTATAAACCTACTCTACCCTTGAGCCCTAAGGGGTGAAGGCCTTATCACTTCTCCACTCTCCTTAACACTTGAACCCACAACACTTTCAAAATAAAATTTAATCTCAAAAATTTTCAAAAATTAACAATAAAACAAACAAATATTAATATTTATATTAAAACATTTAGTTTTATAATATTTAACACTGTTAATTAATTCACCATTTATGTTTCCTTTTTATTTAAGGGGATTTCAGGGGAAAAAATAGAAGGGGACATGGTGGTTAGGTGTTGAGGGTTCAAGTGTTAAGGAGAGTGGGGAATTGATAGGGGCCTCTGCCCTAAGGTTTAAGGGATGGCGTAGTGCTGTAACGACCCTCTCCCTTTTTGGTGTAGGTACCTTTTTCACAATACACTGTGTGTGCTTCAGATGGCTAAACTTGAATCTGGATTTATTAAGATATTCACTTTTCTTCTTCTTCAGTTTTGGCGGTGACGGTTTTTATCTCAATGTGACCAATCAGATGATCCTCTGCAAGGTTTAAGAATTCCTCAGATTGTAGAGCGGTTGCAAACGACGGGGCACTAAATACAGGCTGCTGCCATCCAATCTCTGGGTTTTCAGGGATATGAGTCAGACCCGGAGATAAGAATTTATTGTATGTTTTGATGAAAGTCAAAGACACAGGTTGTTCAAGTAACTTCTTTGCACTCTCTTCGAAGTTTCTTTTTTGTTGACGAAGTGAATTGAGCTGGGATTCTTCAGCTGTCAGTTGAGAGATCTGATGCCTTTTGTTTTGATCCATTTCAGAAATTTGCCTGTAGCAAATACTTTGTAGTTGCCGCGTGACGGTTGACAAATGTTGTTGCATTTGTGTGCTTGCCTTCTTTGCACTTAACTCCACTTGGTTTTTGACAATGGATATGTTCTTGAGTCGGGTTGACATCGCCTCGGATTGTTTCGTGGAGATGCTCAAGTCAGTGTATAACTTCTCTTTTAAATTACTGACCTTATCCGCCAGTGGGACTGTTACATGTGAATTGTGGGACTGACGGATACATTGAACACAGACAGAGAACCGGCACTGGTCGCAGTAGTGATCCTGTAGATACATCCTGTGATGTGGACAGATGGAAGTAGTAGCAGCACATTGACTGGGTTGAACAACAGGCGACGTCGACGGAACAAAACCAAATGATCCCATGTTGTTATGCGATAAGCTTATCTGAGAACAGTCGATAAAACAATATTATAGAAAATTGGCGTTGTGTTATCAGTAAGTTACCTATATTGATCAGTTCTTGATCTAGAGGGCGATATGGTTCATTTCGGTTTCGGTTTTGACACTCAAGGTAAAACTAAGAGGGACATTAGGGGTTTTCATTTTCAATCTTATTCTGGCAGATCTGCCAACTTTGTGCTACATAATTAACAGAACTTAAAAGTTAAGGTAAACTTCATATTTTAAAATCAATTTTTGCTAACCAGATTTAAATAATTCTGCATAAAATTCAGTCTTCAGATTTCATATTTTAAACCTGAATTACTATCAAATAAAAACATGAACTTAAACTTTTAACACAATGTTGCAAGAAAAAGGTTGAGGACGAAAAATATGATTGAGTGAATATTTACACCAACAATAAAACGTTCATTCAATCAATTTGCATTTTTGTTTTACAGAATGCGGAGGTGTTATGCTTACCGGATAGTTTTCTTCAACTGCAGTGGATAGAGTTGAACTTGAAAGTAGGTTGTCAGAATTCAAAGCAATTCTGTGATTTTCTTCCAGGCTTCTTTCGACTGACTAGAAAACAGGAATGAAATAGCAAAATACAGCAGCATGTAAAGTGATTAACATGGGTTTCAGAGGGTTTGCTTTTTTTCAAATTGCTAAGCAAATGTTCACAAAAGTTTTGGTTTCATTCCATTCAGCCATTTAGTGCCATACCTCAGAAACACGTCTGGACAAGTCATCGTCAGCCTCAGGAACGGTCTTCAAAACTGTGTTTTCTTTTAATTCTCTTTCCCAAAAATTAACTTGTGGAGTCTGTGTGAATATAGTGAGATCTAGCTTCCATAAATGATACTGTTTATGGAGGTGGAGACTCAGATCCTTCGCCCATTGCATGGCTCCGGCATTTGTGTTTAGAATATCCTTGTGGATTTTATCAATCCATACTACTTTATCTCTCTTAGGATCCCCTGTAAGGTTTACTAAAGGTTTTAGCTTTTCAGTACAATCCAGATGCAAGAGGAACTGACCAACAGTAGAGTCTCTCGAAAGTAGAGTGGGGATACCCAACCACAAAGCGGTCAGTGCCACGAAGTTAAAATTGTCCTCACAGATGTCAGGAACGACAAAGGCCACACAGTTATTCCAGGTCAGGTCATCCAGAGAGGTCACACTGCCAAGTGCGTTTAGCTTTACATAGTGTGAATCCTTTTGGTTCTGTATTGAATTGATCGTTTCTTTTTGGCCCTTCAGTCCATGAATGTTCCATTGAAGTTTCACAGAATTCCTTCTTCCCGCATTCTTGTTGATGTTAGCAAGAGCCGCAACTAAGGTTTGATGGCTCAGTAGGGTGCTTCCATTAGAAACAGCTCGCTTTCCTTTGTAAAAGAAAGGATATCCATTATTCCACACTGATACAACCTTCTTTGTACCGCCTTCATGTACGTGTTCCGGTAAGTTCCACTTCCAATAGTATTTCGGTGCTGCAATACCTAGACATGGCTGCAGCAAACATTCTTTGTGCCTGAGTTCTGATCGTGTTGAGACTTCGTGGAAAATGTCTTGGTAATAAGAATGTATATCAGAACCAACAGACCAGACTTCATCTGCTTCTGGACATAATCTGTTGATCTCGGACTTCAATTGCTCTTGATCAGCTCCAATCTTTGTTCCTGCCAGGAGTACCAACTTGCAGTTCAGTCTCCTCTTTAGATCAACTGCCGTCTTAGTTGTGCCAGGCAGAGTACCAATGATCAAGTCTACATTTTCAAGTGTTTGTAATTGACTAAAATATGCTTTGTGGAGTTTAGCGATCCATTCTGGCGAAGGTTCTTCTAGTTCTTCACATTCTGGTTCTAAAATTCTAACAGATCCATTGTCATTTTTAGACATGCGTTCTGCTGCCTGAATTTCAGCCTTCGCCTCTTCACCTCTGGCTGTTGTTGTGACAAACAGGTGGTGACCTTCATGTACTAACTCCTGGCACATTTTGTATCCAATGAGTGAATCCAGAGACTCACAAAACCTGTATAGCAAAACAAGAATCATAGTGTGAGTTTCAAATATTACTAACTTAAAAGTATATCCAGCCACAAATACCGTAGCTAAAGGTTGAACTGATTACACAACTATTTGGACAATCTAACGGATCCAAAGTTAAAATAGCGTTTAAAATATGGAAGGCCAGTGGAAATAATATCTTAAAATTAGATATCGTCCTGTTGAGAGGTAAGCAGTGTTATCAAGTGATTCATTGATAGTTTTATTTCTTTGCCACCGTTCCATTCAATGCAAATAATGTTTGAAAATTCATGGTAAAAATATGGGTTGTTAATTCGCCATTCTTTCTTTATCCTTTCAGTACTGTGCTCAGGTATATCCAGCTCCCGACTTTTTTATCACGAGTGACGGAAATGGTAGAAAATTTAACACCATGTTTTACTTTGCTCAAACATAATCACGTGTTATAATTGGTCCTTCGTCATGAGAATAGTATCTATCTTTTTTATCAGCTGAGTGTGATATTGCGAAATGCTTGTTCATTACACTGAAGCTTCAAACTTGCACATACGTGTTGTTAGAACTATTTTCATCACCAATCACGAGAGTCCAAAGGTATTCCCTGTGATAGCGTTAACTCTTTTTATATAATACATTTGAGGAGATGTAAAAATTGAGTGACGTTGTCATAAAGTTAAAGGATTAGAATTAAGGACGTCTGAAAAATAATAAAACTGAATGCTAAGAATACTCGCCTAATGGTACAAACCCCGATACAATTGTACTTTGTGTGTTGATAGAACATAGTTTTGAGTTCTATGTAGGAATCAAACAAAACTGTAGAAGATTAATATGTATCAGTAACCAGCATTAATAATTTTAGATTTTATCACAATGTCACAAATATCAACAAAAGGGTTACCTATGGTCCCTTCATTTCTTGGTGTTCCACGTGGAATGTGCCCGAACCATGGTGACAGTACCCTCCAGCACTGTCAGACATACATCTGTTGGAAATGTAGAAACGTGTTCCACGCAACTCATTCCATCGTTTCTTCTTCTTCAAAATCCCAGGAAAATCAAAGAATCGAAGAATCAAGAGATTTTCAAGAACAGGCGCGGGCACAAAGGGCACAGCGTAAACAAATATTGTCAAAAATTGCACTCAGTGGGGTTTGAAACCAGGACCTCCCAATCCTGAAACCAGTGCTCTACCCCTGAGCTAGGAAGGGATCTGTTGGCCAGGAGATTTTTGAAGTGAGCTTTGTTTCTAGAATCAATTGAGCATGACTTTATAAAGGCCATGGCGATTCAGGCTGGCAACTGAATGTTGACTTAGCTCAGGGGTACGGCATTGGTCTCAGGATCGGAGGTCCTGGTTTCAAACCCCACTGGGGGCAATATTGATGAATTTGTTTTGCTCTTCCCTGCGCAAAGATCTGTCAGATAATCTGACAGAAACGCCTATCGTGAAAAACTCAATTGTCACATGTATATGTGTCATGAGTGTCGTACTGCGTCACATCGGTCTCACAATATAGTGCGATTGCCAAGCTGTGTTCCTGTGAGGAGACAAAATAAGAGTGCTCAAACAGATATGAACTTCAATCAACTGAAAGAGAAACTTGACTTCTGGAAGAATGAAACAAAACAAAGGACGCAGAAAGAAATCCAGCTGTACATGTAATTTAGTGCAATCTGATTTGCGTGATTCAAATCTTCAGCATCTCTTTGCCGATCTGACATCCCATCAATTGGGAGATGTGATATTTAAAGTCTTGATGTCAGATCGGCAAAAAGATGCTCACGATTTGAATCATGCAAATCAGATTGCACTAAATTACATGTACAGCTGGATTTATTCATTCACACACCACATAAGAATTAATGGGTCATTACAGCAACATGTGCAGTTCCGTAGTAGGAAGATTCCCCAACAACCTCTTCCTCCCCCACAAAAATGTCGTACAAAGTTACATGCAGCAGCCTGATTTTGCGGATTTTAACTGTTTACGACATTTGTGATTATCTTATTTTGTCATTGTTGGTGTATTTTTTCCTAAATTGATAATCAAATAATAGCAAATACATTGATTTTAAAGTTGAGGTAGCATGAAAACACACTGTTATTGATTTCCCATTAATGACCATAAAGACAGCAATTTTTATCTGGCACAGAGTCCGCAAGTCAAATTCAATACGGCATGTGTAAAATAAAGGAAACAAAAAGAAAGAAGTGGTTGGCAGAAATGTCAACCTTGTCCTCTCGTCTTTCAACTTCAGCTTATTCTTTCCTTACGGTATTTGGAGATTTGTCACATTTGTACATGTAAGAACATGTTGTTAAAACTATTTGTACATGATCAGTCATGAAAGTCCAAAGGTACTCTATGCGATAAAGTGTTCTCCTTTTCTGTGTTTGAGGAGACAAAAAGTGAATGACATTTTGATAAATTTAATATTGAGAAACTGTTTGAACAAGTTGAAAGGACAAGTTGAAACAGCTAAATTTTACGAAGTCTAATCAACTGCAAGAACTAAAATTGTTTCTAGAGGTAAGTAATTCTAGTAACACCTCTTTCTATTTCAATAGTACTGATAAAAGAGAAGATTGTGTGATTATTTCTGTTATTATGCAGTGCTTTCGACAAAGTTACAAAACTCTATTTTTACATCAAGTTTTGGTTGTGAAGATGGAAAGGTAAAAACGCATTCCTTGTGTAATTACAGAAAAGAATGTCAGATTTAGCAACTGAACCACCTGAAGCTCAATCACGTGCGGAGAATGGTCACGGAGTGTGTCCGCATCATGATGACTCTGAGAATTGCAAGGGACATATCTGCAGGAAATATGTGCATTCACATCACACAACTCATCCTATTGTTGATTCGCTTTTAAATTCCCACGAAAAAGTTGAACATATGAAATCTTCAGAATTAACGAACATATTATATGCTGAAGAAACGGGTCTCCAGGTTCCTTGGTTTGGAATGTGTCCTCAGCATCAAGGTTCTCCTCTGGAGTTTGTGTGTGGCGATTGTCAGCAGTACACATGCAGTGAGTGTCTTGATGTTTTCCATCGATCTCACAATGTGGTTATTTTACCTTGCCACCCTCCCCAATCTTTTAGGGAAGAGCAAAAGAGGGCACAAACTTTATATTTGAACAAACTTAAAGTGGAACTTGACGCTTGGGAAACTGAAACAAAACAACTCATAAGGGATCAGTGCAGTAGTTTAACAGCAGAGTTAGTTAAGTTTTACCATGATGCAGTTGAGAAAATTGATATATTATTTTTTGTGCAACAGCAGAAGTTACACAAGTTAGTTACCAGGGAAACCATTACTGTTCCGATTCCCAACGAAAAAGATCCAATGTTCATGCAAGAGGCAGGAGCGACTGGTTTCGACTACATGTCCCCAATGACAGAGTCACAGGTTTCGCTCAATAACTTCGAGTCTGTTTCACAATATGAGTTTACACGAGAACAGTCATACTCGAAAGCAGCATCAGCTAATCTAATTTCCCAGAGTAATACTGAACTTTTCCAAGGCTCAAAATTACAGACTTTTGCTAGTCTTGTGTTTTTGAAAGAATCAATGTGGATCTGCTGTAACAAGAAGAAGAAAAATCTGGTTTTGCTGGGAGTAAAAATACCAGGGTATGAAGTGCTCGCGAAACAAAAAATTAAAAGAAAGAAAAGACAAATAGGAGGTGTAGTATGTTCTCTTGGAGAGGATATACTGGTAGCTACCAAGAAAGGAAAATTTGCACACACCTTCAACACCGACACCAAAATACTGAGACCCTTAAAACTCAATGGTAACTACGCTGCTGAAATAATGTGCAGTAGTGAGAGGAACGTCTTTCTTTTGGACACACAGAAAGTAGAATATGTCAGAGTTTTCGACCAAAACTTTCAAATGGAAGGAAAGATTCCCTCTACTTTGGGAGATGTTCGTGATTGCCGATGGATTGACATGACATATATTGATCTTTATTCGTCATCCTGTAGCCAGGAAAAAAACCCTTTTGACCACACCATTGTCCTATGTGTGTCTTATCCATACTCGACAGTGAGGGCTGTGAATCGCAGTCAGAGAATCGTTTGGCAACTGGATTCCAGAAACAACAAAAAATTGGGCCCTAAGTTTAACCCGTGCAGTGTAACAGCTTCGATGAAAGGTCACGTCTTCATTGCAGACAGAGGCACAAATAAGGTAAGTGCGAGACTACTAAAATAATATGTTAAAGAACACAGTCAACAGTTTTGGGCCCTGAAGGCAATAATTGGAGAGTCGTGTTGCTCTTTATTACAGGTGTACGTCATTGGAAAAAATGGGAAAAATCTACATGTTTTGCTGGACCAGGAAAACGAAATTTGCAACCCAACGTTGGTGCGTGTAGATTCAGAGGGTAAACAACTGGGTGTCATAAACATGGATGGCAAAGAGATCAGAAACTATGAACTGGTTTATTAGATCGATTGTAAAGTTATTCAGAGTGAAAACAATACTTTCTTAACAAAACAGAATAATCGTGAATTTATCAAATAGAAAATATTCTTTTCAATAAAATAAAGTACAGTGTCTACCACATTGAATTTCTTTTTTTAATTTGGAGGACATAAGTCCTTTTCGTTGGGCCACTGATACCCCTGTTTTGGACTTCTGGTGACATCTCTCCTGGGTTTCAAAGCCAGGGTGCATCCGTTTTGAATTTTCTTATTTATGACCCTGATGGAAGAAAAAATCATTTTGCATAATATTTATAAAGTAAAATAAGAAGCATTCATTCCTAAATCTAATATGCTATTTACTAACTTAGCAATGCTAGCTGGAAGAAAGTGAAGGACATATTTCTCGTGTTAATACACAACCTATTTCCGGATACGGGAGAAGACAATCAAATTTAAATAGGCCAATCTTGCCTTTGTAAGATAAAGGTCTACAAAAAGTGTAGTGATTGATTAACTGACAGATTAAATACCAGTGTATCATCATATAAAAATCTGAAGTGTTTCACTGAGACCTCTTCAATGATCAAAATCTTTTTCTTCACATGGTAAAATTAAAGCTAACTGCAACGAACGCACTCTACTTTCATTGCTTTTGCAAAATTATACTGTCCTCATTATTGAGAATAAAAAATGGCCACAAAACATTTTTGCAGATTTGAGCAGAAATCTAATAACAAAATCTAATCATAAAAAGAGAATATAACTGTAAATGTACATTCGGGCCGATGGACAAATGGAAATGTCTTTTTTTGTTTGGCAAAAAGCCAAGATCAAAAGTTAAGTGATTGCTAAAGGAGGACAAATGCTTGTTTGGTTTACCAAGATACATGACATAGAACGGTTAGACAGTTAAAACCTGCTAGACTTGGTTGTGTGTTTTTATTTAACATAGGGGTTCAGAAGAACAGGAATTTATTTTACTCAAAAAAATATATTTGGACACATTTAGACGTTTAGTACTCTTCAAGTGCTTTTTAAACAAGCAGTAGTGGACCCAATGGCGTCACAAAGTGAACCTGACTCAACATTGGAAGGTGAAAGAATCTCGCTTCAGGTGAATTTCCAAGTTTCAATTTGAAAATAAGTATTCAGTTTATTGATAGTAAAAAGGCAATTTACATATTGCTGTCTAGAGCAGGATTAAAAGAGAAATTAAACCAAAGAATGTTGGAATTGTACTCAATTTTCTGCACTATTCAGTACTTGTAAAACATTTAGAAAGATACGTTCACAAAATATGTTTCATTTTTCCAGGTTCTACCTGTCCCCTCCAAACATGACTTCAATTTGTGTGGCAATAACGATGGTAACTTGGCTCATGTTCATTGCAATGAATGCCAACATTTTTTTTGCAGTAACTGTAGTTCTCATCATGCTTCTCATAAACTAATATCCACCAAAATCATTGAAAATACCACAAGATCAATGAGGGATTTTCTTTCTAAATGTAAGGAACGAGAACAAAAATAAAGGAAAGGCTTCAACAACTGGAGACTTCATGCAGAGAGGACAAACAATTTGCAGAAGAGGAAACGAACCTTATGACTCTTCAGCTCGAAAAAGTGGAAAGGCATCTTCACCAATTTTACCAAGAGGAAAAAAAAGACTACCAGACATTTGTAAAAAATCAGGGAAAAAAAACTGGAGGACGAAGCTACTGAGTTGCGCAAAGTGGATCATGACAGGGCAAATCTGGAAGAAATGGCGGAAAAAATTCTGGATCAGCCACCGTCTGAACACTTTGTCAATGAAGCGCAGAAATTCCTAACAAAAAATCAATTACAAGTTTTTCCGGAAACAACTCAAACCCGAGAAACACTTTCCTACCAAAAACCAATTTACGACCAAATAGTAGATATGAAAACGTTTTTTCTTGATCACTTAATTGGATCTTTTTCTCCACTCGAAGAAACTGACAAAAGCTTCAACAGGCGAAATATGTTGAGAAGTAGTCACCGCTCCGTTTATTCAGTTTCATCTCGTACTTCTAGTGCAAGTTCATCTGTCTATCCCTCAACGTTCGGGGATCAACGGTTGTCTCCTGTCACGGAATTTGCAAGATCAGATACTGATATTTCTACTGTGCTTCCTACAGGTACAGAGAAACCTGCCACCCGTTTGCCAATGATTGATATTAACCTTGTGAAACACGTAAAGCCTCGCTCTACCATTCTCTGTCAACGAAATACCATTTGGTTGTGCAGCTGGAATAGCACTTTCTATCGATCTATGTATGTAATTTTCATGCGTTTTGATCACACATCTATCAAACGCAAAGCGTGCTTTGTGAAAAAGAAGAAAATCCCAGCAGGAAACCTACAGACCATTATGTCCATGAGGACTGAAAACAAAATTGTGTTCTGTCAGAAAGGTGGCCGCGATATTTATGCATTTGAGATCTCCTCAAATAAAATTAAGCGCAGATTTGGACAGCCTGACCTTAGCATTGCTGCAATGTGTTGCAGTGATAGCTATATCTATATTGTAGACAAACAAAGTCGTCATTGTATCAAAGTCTTAGATTCGGAATATGTACCTGAGCATGTCATCCCTACTAGACTGTGTCTGTCTCCCGAATGTGATATTGACATCTGTTCTCCATCTGGCACCAGCAATCACTCCCTAATTCTCTGTACATCTTCTCCTGTCTCAGTAAAATTTCTGAATGAACACCGAACAATTTGGGAGTTAAACTCTCACTCTCGTCCACCTTTGGATCTACAATTTGTTCCCTGTAGCGTGACAGCTTCAGCAGAGGGTACAATTTTCATTGCCGATCGAGTTGGAAATAAAGTAAGTGTGATTATTTAATTTTGCAGATAGACCAACAATGTTGATTTTCTGTGTTTGTGAAAATCCTAAATTAGGAACTCCTATCTCCAGCTATTGACGCTCTGTGACTGGGTATTCATTTTGAAATTGCATTGAATTATCAGTGCGATTTTGTTCAGTACCTGTGGTTCATGAGTATATTTCCCCAAATTCTTTTGAATATCTCAATACAGTGGTTTTTAAACACTGGCAACTTGATCATGGCAATCGGATTTTCCTGAATTTCTGTCAGATTATCTGACAGTTCTAAATTTACACAGACTAAAATAAATTTCGTCAAAAATTTTCCCCAGTGGAATTTGAACCCACAACCTTCAGATCATCACTCTACTGCTCTGCCAACTGAGCTGAGTTACTATTTGGTTGTCTTTGTGAATTATTAAGGCCTCTTTATAAAGTCATGATCTGTTGATTCTAGAAATGAGCAAAGTCCAACATGTGAAGTGGTGCATGAAAAAGACAAAGCTCACTTCAGAAATCTCCTGCCCAAAAGATTCCTGCCCAGCTCAGTTGGTAGAGCATTAGAGTGATGATCCAGAGGACATGGGTTCAAACCCCACGTGGAGGCAATTTTTAATGAAATTTATTTTTTTCTGTGCAACTTTAGATCTGTCAGATAATCTAACAGAAATGCGTCAGATTTCCTAATCATAAAAACCTGAATGAAACCCTGTCCAGAAAGAACCCTCTCAGTCTTGAGTTATATACTTATCGTCCTACTTATCTCACGATTGATTCTATGTCTTGTCAGTTATCAATAAATTGCATCAATCAACAAATTTTAATGTGGCGATTCATTATTTGAGGTTGATGAAGTTCATGGTATGGAATATTGTTAGTTCTGTTAAGAAAATAGAAAACCACAGTGTGACACATGTCGTGAGAACCGAATTACCTCATTTGTTTCCTCGTCTTAATAGCAGGACTTCATTTCTGTCTGGGAGAGAAAACACGTTTCAGTTTTTGAATATATTTCAGATATACACTGTCTCATTCGATGGTGGTCATCCAAAGGTTTTGCGAGGTCTTTTAGTTGCGGTAGAACGGTGTAATACTCAGGTACGGCTGAGCTTAACATATGTCTCGGGCAAACCTCCTAGACCTCTGGTACCTAGGATCCTCTGAGGAAGGGCTTACGTCCAGTCACACATAAG
>JBCAUG010732198.1:0-26437 GCA_038406175.1 Haplosyllis leylae | reverse complement strand
TGAGCAATTTAATAACATATCACCAGCTCAATCTCTCACTGTTTAAATCAGCACAGGTCCCATGGACCTATTTTTTTAAAGAAAAAGTTGGAATTGCTGTTATAATTTCACTGAAAATAGAAACGTTCCTTCAAAAGTATCCATGTATATTAAGGACAATTACTACAAGTTTTTCCATTTCTCTCTGCAACAGCTGTATTCATATCACTAAGATCTATACTGATGGTAGACTTGATTGGTTTGGCAAGACTTACTAATGGTTTTGGCTTGATATCAATGTGTCAGGGAATTTCACTTATAATCGGACCTCCGGTGGCAGGTAACAATTGAGAATCTATTTTTTATAAAAATGATCGTCGTTCTTCATTTTATTTTAAAGTACACGAGTTCTGTTTCAAGACGCAAAATGTAACAAGAAAATGAAGTGAACGTAGATCTTTTCGGGTTGGGTTTGTCTTTGCGTTTGAGGTAGCGTTTGAGTTATGCAAATGTGACGAATGACAAATTGTCACTTTTCATTTGTCAGAAAAATGATGATTTAGCAACCATTGATATTGACATTTTTGGTGCCAAAAATGTTGATAGTGATGATGGCTTATTGTCACTTTTCTGACATTTTGTAAATATTATTGTCTTTGGTAAAAGTGATGATTTGTCATTTGTCACTTTCTTGTAACTAAAATGCTACCTCAAACGCAAACACAAACTCAAGCTGAACATTCACACAAGTGAACAGTAAATGTTATTCTGGCGGGGTGTATTAATTTTCAGGTTTCCTTCGAGACAAAACGGACAGTTACAGAGTCCCTTTCTGCGTGGCAGGCACTGTTATCCTTATTGCAGGACTTCTGTGTTTACCGCTGAAGTACATGTCCAAAAGTAAAGACCTTTACAGACGAGAAAGTTACGACAGCGAATTAAAAACATGATCTTTGAAATGTTTAAACTCGTTTCCAATAAAATCTTTCAAAACAAAGTCATAGAAAACGTTTTCAGTTTTTGCACAAGAACCAGATAACTTTCAGACGGAGTCTTCAGTCCAAGAATTGAGGTGTAGTGGAGGGATTCTGTGTGAAAGGTTGTTTCCTTTCCGTTGTCTGGGACTCATTCAGCACTACTTTGCAATCATAGTCTTTAGGAAAAGACATAGAATCTATATTTCTGTTTTTCATAGATGGAAATATGCCTGATTTTCCATGATTACCATCTGCGTATGAGGATAGGTAATGCCTATGTGTGTGGGTGTGTCTGTCTGTCTGTCTGTTCAGGCTATAACTTTTGAACCCCTGCAGATAGGAAGTTTATTTTTAGCATACATATACATCTTGATCATATCTAGGTCAATTTTGAGTATCAAGGTCACTGGATAAAGGTCAAGATCAAATGAAAAAAATTACATATTTGATCAAACTTTTACTTCTGTATGATTATATTCCACCAAAGCTTACTCAAAAGGAGAAGGTCATCTGGAGGTCAAGGTCACTCAGGTATCAAGGTCAAATTAAAGGAATTTAATTTTCTGTTTACTGTAAATGTTTTTGTGATCTTTGTGTTACGTGGATGGTACGCCTTCGACTGAAATGCATTCTTGTTTTGGCGATAATTTTGTCCAATAATATCTTCACTATTGGCGGATTTAGGGGAGGCGCAGGGTATTTTTGACTCCAGAGTAAAAAATTGTCCATTTTCAAAACTGGAATAAGAACAGCCTGGCATCACGCACCACAAAAACAACTTTTAAACTTATATTATTTTCTCACCCACCCACTCTTCATTATTGAAATTCATTGCGCTATGATCTAGATTTGGAAAATCATTGCATTTTCGGCAGATTTGAATTTTTCGGATATTTTTTACAAATGCTCTCTTTTTAAAAAAATTTAATTGAAATTCTCATCCTGGAAACCCTTTCCAAAAATGAGATTTCAGTATTTCTGGATGTTTCACACAATTTCCGAGAGTTTTAAATTTTTCCCTTACAAACAGAATGAAATTGTCCACCAGTAATCTTTTTTTGGGCCTGTAAGAGCCACAGTAAAATTAAATTAAACCGTTCCATCAATGGCGTGTGTCGGGAAAAGGAGTTCTTGCGCTTTCGTTTGCGTTGCGCTTGCATTGCAAACATGTCCGTCCCCTAAGACAGAAGTGTTTTTTAAAGATAACACCTATGGCTTAGAGGACGTAATGAATTTTAATGTTTATGTCCCCTAAGCTGGAAACATTTTTTTTATTAAAAAACACTTCCGGTCTGAGGACTGAAGTGTTTTTTATTTAAAAACTTCAGGCATAGAAACCTTAAACCATAGGTGTTATCTTTAAAAAACACTTCCGTCTTAGGGGACGGACATGTTCGCAATGCAAGCGCAACGCAAACTAAAGTGCAAACACTCGATTTCCCGCACCACCCAATGGCAGCTTTGGCTGCAATAATCAGCGATTGGTTCTTCAACTACTAGTATTATTTACCCGCAAATCAGCACTCTCTTCATATTTTCCAAGATGTGAGAATCACATTTTACACAACTGATGTTGTATTGTGCATGGATTACAACTTCGCAAACAACGCACGAATGTAACAGACCTTGTGATGAAGGTGGAAGAACGAAGATTTGTCGCTACAAGTTTGATGTTCAGTGGTACCTGACGATGTCCAAGGCGTGTTACAATTGTCCGTTTGATCAGACTGATTGCTTCAGAAAAGAAAGCGTTCCTGGTGTGCTTGCCTGTTTTTTTGTGAGATTGTTTTCTTTGCAAATGACAGCCAGTATTTGAAGTAATTCCCGTGGTGTTAAACCGGCAGACTAACATCAAATTTTCTGAACACCAATACCAGGAAACAGTCATCAGTGTTACGATTCATGCAAACTTCTATTTTGTAAGTCTCAATGCAACTCATTGAATGTTTCATTAGATAATCCTTTTCTTCTATGAATTAAAATAGGAAGTCTGATATCGGCAAAACCTTGCCAGGACAGACATTTACCTACAAGTTCACTCCAGAACCAGCTGGTACATTCATGTACCATTCTCATGTTGGTGCTCAATTAGGAGATGGTTTCTTTGGATCTCTAATTATTCGTCGAACCCCATCTAAGGATCCTAACAGTGGCCTGTATGATCATGATTGTGATACACCATCAAGAGAATGTGAATTCACAGTTATAGGTGGAACATCCTTTGATGATTTCATTCTATGCAACAAAGAAGTACTACATGCGAAAAAACGTCCTTAATAAATGGGCACAGTAACACAGTTCCAACTGGTAATTTCTACACCCAGGGAACTGGCAACACGCCAAAGTTTTTAATATTATGGCTGGAAAGAAATAAAGATTTAGACTTATCAATTTGGCACCAGTTTGATGCAGGTATCAAGTGGGCATTGACCATCACAAACTGAAGGTCATTGATACTGATGGTTATCCTGTTCAACCTCGGGAGGCAGGACATTGTCACACTCTTGAAGTTCAATGGAGAAAGGTATGATTTAGTTGTTGAAGCAAACCAATCTGAAGGTAACTATTGGTTCAAAGCCATTCCCATTGGAGAGTGCAATGTGGGTAATTACAATGCAAATGTAATTCCTATTCTGAGATATGATGGTGCTCCAATTTCAAATCCCACATGGGTAATAGCCAAATTTGTCCCTACTTTGACAAACCTTGTTACTGTCAAGAAGGTATTTCTTACTAAAACAGAAATGTGGCGAATTGGTATGACTGGAGCTATTACAGCTGCAGAGCTCACTAGTTTAAACACCATACCAGACAATCTCAAAAGGATCCCAGATTACACTTTGTACATATCTATGGATATGCTTACGATACTTCCAATTTCAATAACAATTCCTTCACTTTTCCAAGTTTTCCCCTCTTACTTCGGCCATCTAATATGAAACAGGACACATTTCGCAACCAGAACATCATTCACCAACAAGCTTGTTATGAAAAGAGGTCCACAGGATCAGAATTCCTTTTGGATCTGCAGTGGAAATATTCCTCTTGGATCTTCAGTGGAAATATTCTTCATCAATGAAAGCAAAAAATGGCAGGGATTAGCTGGACACCCCATCCACATCCATGGTTACCATGTCTATCTTGTAGGCGAATAAAGTTGGAGGAACAAGTGTGGAGTCTTCAGAGATACAATGCATGAATGAAACTGGTGAAATCCAGAGAACCCAACTTTAAAAGACACTGTTCAAGTCACTGGGGGTTGATATTCTGTGTGAAGATTCAAAGCTGATAATCCTGGTTTATGGCCCTTTCACTGTCATGTTCAAACACACATGCTGGAGGGTCAGGCATTCATCCTGGAAGTTGGAGATCCTGAAGACTTCGACGAACCACCAAAAGGGTTTCCCACTGGCTGTTTGAACTATGAAAAGCAAACTAACGCTGGTACAGTGATTTTGGTAGTCCAGACGTATGTTCTGTGTTCTGCTTGTCTTGCTTTCGCAACAAAATAATAGAATATTTCTGTCAAGCCAGATATGAGTCAAAATACGAGAAGTTAAGAATTAGCCAAAATAATCATATCCTCAGTATGATCTGCTGGTTTCAAGTCAAAAAGGTAAAGATAATAAATCAAACCAGACTCGGATGCAAAGCAGAAACTCTTGGATGCTCAAATATATATCTATTTTTGAAAATAAATCTTACCTTGGTTCACTTGCCTTAAACAGTAATTGAAATCTTTACTGGCAATTAATTGGAAAATTTCATACGATACATAGCTGAAGGTGTAAAGTGTGTGTAATATTATGTATTTATGTACAAATATATTACTTATATTTAGCCAATTAACTACTCACTATTAGTGACCCAAAATATCGCCATATTTATTGGATCCTGGGGTAGAAGCAATGAATTAATGGAAATTTAGCAGAAGTCTCCAAGTTGTCCATCACAAACTTTTCATTTTGTGGGGGAGGAGGTCGGGGTCGGAGGACGCCAACTTGGACATGAATGCCGTTGGTCATTGATAATGATGCTGATGTGTGTACTGTAATGCTACGACAAGATGTTGTTGCCAAACACATGAAGATCTTTCTCACATAATCACCTCAAAAGATTATTACCACCCCTAAACGTATTACGAAGGAAGGTAATTTTTTCGGTTTGTCCCTTCTTAAGTCCACAGTGGGATGGGGCATGATGCATTGTGAACTCCCCCTACCCAAGATATCTTGGGTTATTGCCCTGCCCCTCCCCTTGGAAGGATCAGGCCAGGAGGGATGGAACCTCTGAAAATAACTAGGTCAGAAAGGACTGGACAAGGAAGAAGGGACCCTGGCCCCTACCTAGCCCTCTAGTCATGCCCCTCGACTCCAATTGCATCACAGGATAGGAAGTGCGGGCGGTATGCCTTCTACTGGAAGGCTTTCATGTTGGAAATAGCTTTAAGTTATAGAAAGAAATTATATTTACTTGAGCATATTTCTAACTTTGGCCTTTGTGAAAACATGCCTTGTCGAATCCAGCACAAAATCTCTGCACCCAAAGAGGCTGAAGATCTCTCAGCTACCTGCCACCTCAGTTATCTCAATATTACATATTGGATAAAATTATATCAGTGAGTTTCAGTAACCAAATCAAAGAAATTCAAGAATATTACCAATAAAAATTACTATGTGCACAATGAGTGATCATGTTGTTTGATCGTGTAAACATAAGAAAAAAAGTTGTTTTGTTACCGCGTCACGAGTTCTCTTTTCAAAAGTCACAAGATCTGCACACCATCCAGTCACATGATTCTAGACCAAAACCTCACGCAGCAATCTTAACTTTAGTGTAGTTTTAGTGATAGCCATACTACATAAATTAAGTTATTTAAAACAATAGGTTATCTGTCGTAAGGGCTAGGAGGTGGCATAAAAATAACTGAAAAATGATAAGATGTTTTATAATTATTTCGGCGTCAGATTTCTTCAAAACATAATAGATGGAATTAAGTGTCTGTTTCCTTGTAGTTTTCACGCATGGCAACAATGGTTTGAATATAAGAATTAAATAAGATTATTTAATTGTTCTGATATAAAACAAATTCCATCTGGCAAAGTTGGAAGGTTTCAGCAAAAACAGTGATAAAACCCTGCAGGAATATCAATCGGTTCTGACAATATCAAAGAATTCTGACAGGGGTTTTGCAATGGGCATCTATGAGAATTTTTTTTTAAATGGAGAAACTTTTCAAGCTTTATAATTGATAAGAGATGATAACTCAGTGTCAAAATATATTATTTTTTCAATAATTTTTTTCTATGATACATTTTAAAACTTAATGACATCGCTGATCTAAAGATGTCTTCTGACAACTACACGGTTGGCCATGTACTCACGTGACTTTGTTGCATGGTTTACACACAAAATAACAGTGATTCAATTTTGGCTATGTAAGTGACGTAAAAGAAACCTTCAGCATTAATCAGATGCTTCTTTTGGATCATGTAACCTTTGCTAAATGCACTGTCTTTCATGAGTTGGAAAGTGGACAGATCATCAGTGTGCATTATTAGACTCTAACAGACTGTTGCGATAGATTGAAAAAGTATCTTCGGTAAATAACTAGTGAATCCCCAATTTAAACACACGACAAAATGGTTTAGTTGATCTGACATCACGGGGCACGCACACTGACAATTTGCCATTCCCACACAGTATTGACAACCATTTTATCATGGGCGTGTGACCAATCTTAAAATGTTGCATTGAAACTCTCTTTGCTCCATCCTGTAATCCCTACATGATATTCTAAAGACCAACTCAGATAGCTATTAGTATTTTGAATCTCTTCTCCTCACAAACATTCTAATGAATCTTTTGGAAGTGTAAACAATTGTTATGATGATCACTGTCACGATTGCAATGCCCAACTGCAATAATAAAATACATACAGTGAAAGAAGTATCAACCAAAGAAAGGCTTTTATTTGTTTATTCCAGAATAAGTAACACAGATAAAAGAAGTCAAGGAAAACATTGTTGCTCCGCGCCGTGACTCGATTGTTTTTAGGAATTGGTCGAGAGCCTCAGCCTCGATATTGGCCAATGTCAGTGAACGGGCCATGGTGCTCCCCTCCCCCAGTGTAAAGGTTCTCGTCATCGTGCGTAATGCCCTAGATTTACCAAGCTACTTTTTTCTCAATATTTGCATAAGGAGTATAAATGTCAGTCACATTCACCTCGACTACAAATTGCTTTCCACAGTCGCGAAGCAGAGATCAGTTCATTCCTTTTGTAACACTTTATTCATTTCTAAATGAAGAGTATTTTTCCAATTATTTCAAAAGACCTATGAAATTTGGTCTACGGGGAAGCCCAACCACCCCCCCCCCTTCCCACTTTGAGATCCGTCACGAGGGTGGAGGTAATATTACAAAGCTATAACTTGTAAATATACCATTTTAATTAATGTTCGAAAGGAGAATTACGCATTTGTATGTACGTGCAACTATATTTTTCTATAATATAATAATATTTTTTCTGTAATAAGACGCCACATCTTCATGACTTCTGACATCTTATTTATTTGCGAGCAAGGAATTACCTTTAACAGCAATATATAAACAATAAATGTTTTTAAATTATTAATAACTTTATGTTTTCAATTGACAATAATGTTTAATATCCTCCCGTGGGTCTTGTACACCCTGTGGGAAGTTCAGTCAATTCTGAGGAGATGAGTATATTCTGCCTAGGTCTTACAATGGTGTTATTTGGAAGCATAAGAACCAATACATTTCTTTCAAAAATAATACTTCATAATTGTATTATGCTTTGGGGGAGCCTGTATTGTATTAAAGGTTAATGAACTCCTACTCACTGATGTGTGCAAAACATAAAACTGGGAATTCATTGGCAATAATCAGTATGTGAATGACCAATCACCAATGCTTTGCCCAAAAAGTCATAACCAACAACCATTGAGTGCCGCTGTAAAAATAGCTCATCTCAAATATGGGTTGATACAGTTTCTCCTGAAAATCATTTTGAAATTGCAGAAACCTCCTTCTTTCTCCCCCAGAAATATAGACAAATGTGAACTTTTTTGAATATTTAAATAACGAACCCTTGTTCAAATAAGGTAACAGAGGTCTGTGTGATCATGCACCTCATAAGAATTCTCATATGTAAATCCTGCGAGCTGGATTTTCCTGAGGTTATTTCACCACGGTACTATTTAACGTCGGCAGGTTGCACATCAGGTCATTCCTCTATCGGTCACCATTTGCTAGTGTTGATTGACAGCGGAAAAACTCGTCATAGTTGACTGGGACTTTGGGTACCACAGATGGACATCTTGGTTTTCAGGAGTTTTCCACTGTCAGAAATTTATTGGCAAAATGTCAATATTCAAAGCACCATTATTTTTTACGGCTCTGGTATTATGTAGTTCGTGGATTACAAATTCACAAACAACGCACGAATGTAACAGACCTTGTGTTGAAGGCGGGAAAACGAAAACCTGTCGCTACAAGTTTGATGTGCAGTGGTACCTGACGATGTCCAAGGCGTGTTACAATTGTCCGTTTACCCAAGCGGATTGCTACAGACAGGAATGCGCTCCAGGTAGGTTGTGCTTTTTCTCACTTAAATAATTTCCCATTTGCCCAAAGACCTCTATTGAATATATATTTATAAATAAATTTGACACGAAAGAATTATGTTTTGAAACGAAGAACTACTCTTTTCTCGGTTTCTGTGCCGTTTTTGTATTGATGCAAATGTCTCATGTTGACTGAGCTAAGTTCCCATTCACTGACATTGACACGAAAAAAAAACTACTGGATTGAAAAGAAACGTCACGCTGACTTGCATTTTTCAGGCTTTCCCATGCAGGTGTCAGACAATATCCACCTCGTTTGAAGAAAACGATGTAGATTATTTAAAATCTTCTTTTTTCATAAATTTGGCATAGTGAAACTTCTTGAAATTCAGTCTGTACTGTTTAAAATCTCAAAATGATGATATTTCCAAAAATATAGAAAAAGGAATAAATCTCTCTAAATTTTATTTTTTATCAAAATTAATTTAGTCATTTTGGTTTTCCAAAAGGTTTCCATGGTTTCTTGGTCGCGGGAAACCGTCGTCTGTGTTCACATTACTGCTTATGTTGCGCAACTCTTCAATGAAACAAGACTGATCACATGAATGCTATAGCTTTAAGAGAATGAGACTCCAGTTAAATTCCTGCTCTCCACCACATTCCTGGATTTTCTCCTACTTTCCTTTCTTTTTCTGTCCGATCTTTAAAATGTGGTGTAAATTTCATGAAAGGAAATTTCCTTTTTGAACATGTTTGTTGTTTTACTCTCCCAAAAAATGACTAAAACACAGAAATGAATTGAAATAGGGTTTATTAGAACTCCAACAAACAACATATAAATAAATATATCATCAGAACTATCACAACAATAGTTCCAGTCGACTTGGCAAACGCATCCCGCGTTCAACATGCATGACCCAAGCATGTGATATGGCAGAATGCTAGATTGAATGAAAAATCTAGCATGTACAATAACTACAGGTGAAAATAACAGCCCAGTTTGTGTGCTTAAACCTGCCACATAGTAAAACAGTCACGGATATACCCGTCATGACTCACACTGATAAATACTACAATAGGGTAGATTTGTGGCTGTGACTACCCCAAGCACAAACTGGAAATTCAGTATAAGCAAAGAACTTGAACAAGTAACAAATAACGTGATACAATACCACAATAGTGGAAACGAGTGACTGTACTGTCACCCACGATGAGAAATATATGGGACCATTTCAAAGAAGATTGCAGCAGGATCGATATTAAGGTAACTGTACTGTTACCTATTATAAATAGGAAAACCAATTATAAAGTGCTCTAATCAACAAATTATTCCTGGTGTACGTGCAACAGTGGTGGAGCTGGTAGTTTGCGGAAAACCTTTTGTTTCCCAAAATCTCGATTCAGGTCCGGATTTCTCCATCTGAACTTGTCGAAGTGCTTTTCCTCAGACCTTTTGTCTGAGAATTGATGGGATCTCTCGCAGTATATAGCAGGCTGCTTCTGCTTCTGAGCTTTTCTCGTAATACCCAATCTTTTTGGTAGGACAACTGAGTCGAAATATCTAATAGTGCGGTCTACTGCCTCCCAGTAGGCTCTGAATCCAGCAGAAGTGAAACGTTGGGAGTCTTTAATGAAAAGGTCATCATCCTCTGAGTCCCAAACTTTCTTTAAAGGCAGAGTTGTCACATCAGTGTGAAATTTGCTGATCTCCTCCATACACTTGTTGAATTTATAACGGTGTGAGTTATTGTCAAAGTTTTTATGCATAGGCAACTGGATCCATAGGATTTGAGGATAATTAGCTTTAATGCATTTTGCTGGTAGGTAATCTTTGAATGAAGCAATACATCTGTCATGTTCGGTCATGACGTAGTTAACTAATTTTCCCAAGGATTTTGCAATCTCCTGCTGACAATGGTGGAACTTTTTGATCAGATCAGCATCCAGCACGACGACAATTATTTTAGGAAGCGGATAGATCCTTTTGTCCACCTTGCCTGAAACAGCATGGCAAAGTACATTTGCAACCCTACTTAGTGTGCTAGGTTTATGGTTCTGCTGCATGAAATGACCAAAAAATCCTCTTGTGTCGAAATGAGCTTTCGTGTATCCGTTGTATTCTGTACTGGGCCGCGCTTGAAAATATTGTTCAAAAGATGAGAATCCAAAATCATCACCAATGATCCAGCAGGAGTCATAGCCCATCACAGGTACTACAATTACAAGTATAAACATAATATTAATCAAGTTAAATTATGATTATGGTAAAAACCGGTCCGGAAGCATGCACTTCGTCATGTTGATCACATCACGTTCATGATATGTTGAATATGCAAATTAGTTCTGGAAAGCCGACATATCATTATCCAGAAACACGCCTCCTATCGATGTTTAGTTTCCGGTCGGTCATCAATTAAAATGCAACGAATTTTACCATGATCAGTTTAACATGGTTGTTTCGCTTTCAAATGGAACAATGTATCCTGAACACAACGATCCAGATCTAGTTAATGCTTGTTATGATCATCATTGACATATTTTTATCATGAATACTCGCTGTCAAAGCAGCCAAATGCATCTATCATAGAAACTTGCTAGACTGGTATTGACCATGTACCCGTGTGTAGCAAACATGCTGTAACGCCGTTAATTTTTTAGATATCTGTAAACAGCATTGGATTTCCATCTACCCATAGATTTAATTTGGTCTACACTGTAACCAAATTTTTCCAGGTCACAGGTTCTGCCAATCCGAAAGCTGTGAACATCATACAAACTGCTATCTAAGTGTAGGTTGTCAAGTAGTAGCCTCAAGGTTTTCCTGATTTGTTCAGGCTTAACAGGAGATTTATCAGCAAAAACAAAGAACTGCTCATTGTCTCTTTTATAGGTACCTCTCAGTCTCATATAAGTTAAAATAACTTCAAAAGGGCAAAAGAACTTAGTGTTCTTTTTTATCATAGGTACAGCAGATATTCTCACTTTTTGAGGACCTGATTCACTTCCATGTGTTTTTGAGGAGTAAAGAATGAGCAGAATTTTGTCTATTGTTGCCTACATGAACATGTGCTGCTTTTATCACATGAGGCCCCTGTGATGACTCTCCAACTCTTAGCATACCATAGTAAGCTAAGCAAAATATTGCTTTATATAAAGCTTCCAAGTATATCTGTGATTTCAGGTCATTGAAGTATCTAGACACTTCAAACAGTAGAAGCTCAAATAACCTACCCTGGATAGGTAATCTGACCTTAACCTGGTCATTAACCAGTTTGCAACTTTTAACCAATGAATTGAGCATCAGCTTTCTGTCTTCCCAGGGATATCCATCTTGTTTCAAAACATATTTTATGGCACTGAAATATGATTTAAGGGTTGAAGATTGTATTCCTCCATCTACCAGATAAGCACCAAATAATGCAGTTCTCTGCTCCCAAGATAAGTTTTCCCTGAAATCTAGACTGATAAAAAATTTATTCAGATGTCTCCAAACACTTAAGTAGTTAGATATTGTTGAGTCCCTTGCTTGCTTATTCTTGAGCCTTTCCAGAATATTTGTTACCTGGTTGAAAGAAATTCTAGAAGAATGTGAAGAATGTGAAGAGAGTGTATCAGACACTCTACAAACAGCCCTTTGACCTGTAAAGAAATAAGTACACACTTGATTATTGTCTCCAAATTTTCTCCATTGGCCACATACAGTCTGGTACAGGGACTGGGCTAGCATCAAAATTTCTGTCCAGTTTCAAACAATGCTCTTTGAAATTGCTGATTTTGTCTCTTGATAGGCTGTCAGCCAAAACATTTTTTATACCTCTGATGTGTTTAGCAAAAATCCTGACATTTTCAATTAAGCCTTTTAGGCCAATCATTCTAATCAAAACCATGCAGTTTTTGCAGGAAGTTGAAGTGATGTTAATCATGTCCACCACACTTTGGTTGTCACAGAATAACACAACTCTTTGATTCTTAAATTTGT
This sequence comes from Haplosyllis leylae, assembly GCA_038406175.1. Classification (NCBI taxonomy): domain Eukaryota; kingdom Metazoa; phylum Annelida; class Polychaeta; order Phyllodocida; family Syllidae; genus Haplosyllis; species Haplosyllis leylae. The sequence goes on along the minus strand of JBCAUG010732198.1, from coordinate 13,912 downwards.
GTATCCATGTTAGAACTGCTGCAGTTACAGCAAAAAGTTCCAGGTACTCAATACTGGGACTAAACTTAGCTATGAAACCTTGTGGCCAAGTCTGGTGCATCCAGGCTGATCCACAGATTGCACCCATACCTATTTTGCCACTAGCATCACTGAACATATCAATTTCAGTAGCTACTAAGGTTTTGCTAAAATCTAAAAATGGCCTGCAAAACACAGATGGATGTTTCAGAAAAGTTAACCACATGCACAGGTCATCTCTCATCTCTCTATTGATTCTTATATGATGGTGTGGTTTTAATTTATCAACAGCAGTGTATGTGTAAAGTCTTCTTGTGAATGCTCTCCCAGGAATCACACATCTACCCAGAAAATTCAGGAAACCACAGATTTTCTGCAACTGATTTAGGGTAACTTTTTTACTTGTCTTTGCCAGAACATTTTCTATCAGGTCAATAGCTCTTGCTAGCTTGTCCATTGGTATGCAAACACACTGATTTTCAGTGTCAATCAGCAATCCTAAGAAAGTAAGCTTAGTGGTTCCCCAGAAAGTTTTTTCCAGTGATACAGGGAATGCGATCTGTTCACAAATCTTGAGGAAATCTTTCACCTTGTTGTTGCATATCAATTTCAGCATAGCAGCAAAAAAATAATCATCCAAGTAGTTTACTAAATTACTCTTAGTTCTCCATTGCACCAAATGCTTTACAGCATTACTGAACCTCTGGAAATGAGAACACGAAATTGATGCACCAAATGGCAGGCATTTGTCAATGAAATAGTATACCTTACCATCCAAAGGTGACTTAGCTTTCATAACTAGATATTTCCAGTGATCCCTTCTGATACCTAGGTTCCTGAAAGCTGATTTCATGTCTGATTTTGCTATATGGCAACCTTTACCTTCCAATATGCACAATTGGATAGCCTCATTAAAGTCTGGGTAATTCACTTTGCATGACTCTGTAGGGGTGTTAGCATTAACAGAGATTTTTTCATTGCCTCTAGGGTAGGACAAATGGAATATCAACCTGGTATCCTTACCACCATCCTTAGGGACTAAGCCTATGGGTGACTGTATATAATTGTCAAATGGGATCTTATCAAAAGGCCCAGCATATCTCTTTTCTTTCACTTCCTTCATCACCTTATTCCATAGTGTGATGTTATCCCCTACTTCCCTAAATTTTAGGTTAGGAGAATTAATTTTGACCTGTTCAGGCCCATTGTAACCTATACTGAAACCATTCTTGAAACCATCCTCCAAGAAACTAATTTCAGTATAGTCATATCTAGATTCAATTAGAAGTTTTGTAAATTCTTCAATGTTGACAGGTGTTTTGATGCTTTCCAAGTCAAAGTTCTCATAATAAAGAACTTCTTGCTTCTCCTGTTTTGCTGTAATGTTGATGTAGAAATGCAAAATGGTAATTATATGTAGATCAATAAAAGATTAATAAATGAAAAATTACAACTAATATCTCTGCTAGTTACTTCATTCAGTTTTACTGTTTCCTTTTGGACTATGACCACTTGAGAAACCCTGGCCAGACTTCCTGTTCTTATTCTGTCTTTTCCTACAGTTATGAAACCCATGGTTCCATCCAGCACAATATGTGCATCTGTGATCATAGTTACATTCTGAACCTGATTTTTTGCATTTGTTTTTATTAAATTTCCAGCAACAATCATCCTTTCAAGATTTGTTTGTTGACCTAAAATGCTCCTTGGAGTGAGACTGTTGTCCATAGTGTTGCTGCATGTTATAGGCATTGGAATTGTTGTAAGCCATGTTCCAGCCTTGTGTGTAAGTTTTCCCCCAACTTCTCCATGGTTTGGTACCCATCAATTCTCTAAAATTGATGTCATAGTAGTAAACATTTTCCCATGGATTTGCAGCTGCAGCTGTATGTATTACATATATGTACTGCCATATTTCTGATGCCCGGCTAGGATTGGCATTCGTATAGATTGCTGCAAACACCCGGAAAGCTTGGTCCCATTTTCAGACACTGTTAATTTTCCCATTTCTTTGTACGGGGGGTTCCAAGTAATTACCAGTTCCTTGAGCAATTAGCTGAAAAAGCTGCTTGTTAAGCTCATTACTGGTTCCGCTATTCCTATCTTTAGGTAGTAGCCTCTCCAGCTCAACAAATTCCCCTCTTTCAATTTTCAATCGAAGATTGGGTTCTATTTGACTGGTGATATGGAAGAACTCGTCATCCTGATCAAAATTTCTTAAAAACATGATTTCCCTATCAACTGGTGCCAAACCTTCAGGCCTGATGAACTTAGATTTCAGTTGATCATAGTCATAAGGAAGTAACATATCTGGAAAACTTTGTTTACCTTTCGGAGCCTCTACCCTTGCTTTAAATTTTTCAGCTTGCAGCAGCAGTTGATCTGCCAAACTCTCAGAGTCTGGTCTTGAGTCTGCAGTAGTATCCGTCTTTCTTTTGCTACTGGTGGAGGCATTTGTCGATGTTGCAGACATTGGGGAAAATTCTGCCGGTGGAACCTTTTTCGAAGGTCTAGGTGTCTGGTCTGCTGGTGATTCTCGTGTTTCTCGTCTTTGTATGAATCTTCTATCCTCATGTCCTTGCCGTGTTGATCCGATTCTTATACCTTCAACAAAATTAGATATTTTATCTATTAATGAAAGGTCATTATCTGTGCTAGTAGCTTTTCTCAGACCAGGTGAGTAAATAGTTGTATCAGATGGGGATTTTATCATTGTACAATTACGATTCTCAGTATAGATACCCGGTTTCCTTGAGTCCGTCTTTTTCTTCTGAGTTTCTTGATGCTGTTGCTGACTGACTGAATTTTGTTTGTCAAAACCAAATTGTTCATTCAGATACTCCTTCATGAAATCCTTGAATTCTGGATCGTTACGTAAGTGGTCATACTTCTTAGTTTTTGGATTGGTGACTTTTACCACTTTATTCTTCACGTTTGCAGTACAGTGTGTTTCCTCACTATCACTGTCTGATATTTCTCCCGGTTCTATTTCATCATCTGAATGAACATTAGTTACTGTTTCTAAAGTTTGACTTTCAGCACTATCAGTAACCTCATCAGGAAAATCATCCAGATCTGATCCTTGGACAGAAATTTCCACTCCATCATGAAGTATTATCTTGTTTTCGTCTTCATGTAACTCACCACCTGCAATAATTTCATCAGGATTTAATTTATCAATTTCATTGAAATTTCTAATATCACGGTCAGTGACTGTCAATTTGGATTTCGCTTTCATTCCTCTTGTCTGGATAATTGGAACTAATTTGTTATTAGTTTGAGTTGAGTTCCCATTTTTATTGGCAATTTTAATTTCACCACTAGGGACTGCATTGTTATTACTTCCATCAATTTTGGAATTCTTTGCCTTTTTCGGCAGACACTTTGTCTTCTTTGTTGGCTTAGCCAACATGCTTTTATTGCTTTCTTCGTTAACATTCTTAGTTTTTCCTGATTTTACTGTTGTCTGAATAATCCTTGTATTCTTACTTTTTTTTGTAACCTTTGTGGTATCTCAATCTAGATCTAACTTTGTACGCTTCGATACAGACTTCACTGCCGAAGCCTCTAGTTCTTCAATAAGCCATCTTTTAGTTTTATTAGCTTTCGCCATAGTCTCTAGTTGATTTACTTCTTTTAAGTAATTGTTTGGTTATGATTACAATGCATCAAAACCAATATCTTGAATGAATTCCATGTAAAATGTCTATTCCGAAATGTTTGCTTGTTGTTATGATGAAGTTCAAAACCAAAGTGACGTCACTTTGATTTAACAGTCACTGAGCTGCACGTGGAGATGAGCTCGTGACTCCATGGCAACAATGATGCACACACATCATTGTAAAACCCCACTGTGCGGTCGTCATTCAAATGCTCGAGTAAAACCCATTTTAATACTTAAAATGAACCTTTACAATAAACTTCACATCTTGGACAAGGATAAGGACCATTTATCTTTTCAATAATTAGACAATTACGTTATCTTCACTTTGGTCTTCCTGTTGAAATTCTTTGGAAATGGAAACTTGCGTCAGTTTGTGCCATAACTATATTATAACTATTTTCAGCCGATGGACAAAGGAAAACGTTTGCTGCAGTTAACCGTCAGTTACCAGGTCCAAGCATAGAATTGTGTGAGGGCGACAAGCTCGAAGTGGAAGTAACCAATTCCATGCATGCTTCTGAAACTCCAATCACTATCCACTGGCATGGTCAACATCAACGTGGTACAAATTACATGGATGGAGTTCCTAACTTAACGCAATGTTACATTTTACCAGGACAGAAATTTACATACAAGTTCACTCCAGAGCCAGCTGGTACATTCATGTACCATTCTCATGTTGGTGCTCAATTGGGAGATGGTTTCTTTGGCTCTTTCATTGTTAGACAACCACAAGCTGAAGATCCTACCAGTGACCTGTATGACCATGACTGCAATACACCATCAAGAGAATGTGAATTCACAGTTATCGTGAACGACTGGGTTGTTGGTGGAACATCCTTTGATGATTATGTTATTTCCAGATATTCCTCACACGATTACTACATGCGAAAAACATCTTTAATCAATGGGCACAGTAACGCAATTGAAGTGGGTAACTTGTACACCCCGGGAATGGGCACCACTCCCCTGGAAGTTTTCAATGTTGCAGCGGGAAAAAAATACAGGTTCAGACTTATCAATTTGGCAGCAGTTTCGTGTAGGTATCAAGTCGGCATTGACAATCACAAATTGAAGGTTATTGCTGCTGATGGTTACCCTGTTCAACCTCGGGAGGCAGACATTGTCACACTCTTCAATGGAGAAAGGTATGACATAGTTGTTGAAGCAAACCAATCTGAAGGTAACTATTGGTTCAAAGCCATTCCCATTGGAGAGTGCAATGTGGGCAATTACAATGCAAATGGAATTGCTATTCTGAGATATAATGGGGCCCCAATTTCAAATCCCACATTGGCAATAGACCAATTTGTCCCTACTTTGACAAACCCTACCAATGTCAACCAAGTGTTTCCTACTAAAACAGAAGCTTGGAGAGATGGTATGAAGGGGGCAATCACAGCTGCAGAGTTGACCAGTTTCAACAATATGCCAAATGAACTTAAGAGGACCCCGGATTACACTTTGTACATACCCATGGATCAACTCCTGAATGATCCTCTTTACGATAATCCATTACTATATTCATATACTTTGGAAACCCCTTATGTCTATGGCACTGCTAATTTCAATAACATTTCCTTCACTTTTCCAAGTTTTCCATTCTTACTTCGTCCATCTGATATGAAACAGGACACATTTTGCAATGAGAACACCATTGACAGACAAGCTTGTTATCAAGAGAGATGTCGTTGTACCCACAAAATCAGAATTCCTTTTGGATCTACAGTAGAAATATTCCTCATTAATGAAAGCAAGAGAGGGAAGGGATCTGCTGGACACCCCATCCACATCCATGGCTACCATGCCTATCTTGTTGGAATGAATAAAGTTGGAGGAACAAGTGTGGAGTCTTCAGAGATACAACGCATGAATGAAGCTGGTGAAATCCCCAAAAATCTGGAGAATCCAACTTTACGAGACACTGTGCAAGTCACTGGAGGTGGATATTCTGTGTGGAGGTTCAAAGCTGATAATCCTGGTTTATGGTTCTTTCACTGTCATGTTCAAACACACATGCTGGAGGGTCAGGCATTCATCCTCCAAGTTGGAGATCCTGCAGATTTCGACGTCCCACCAAAAGGGTTTCCCACAAGTTGTATGCAGGCAGAAAAGTGCACATCTGGAGTCAATATCCTTTATTTCCAGATTAACATGGTTACTTTACTCGTGGTTTTTGTGCAGATATTCATGCAGGAATGATGTTTGGATTCATAGCAGCAAAAAAGATTTAACCACGTAATGTCAAATTTTCGGCAATTCCACAAAGTGTAAAAAAATTAACTTCAAAAACAAATCGATCACTGCTTACTACGAACACACGGCTACTGCGAGCAACATTTAATGATTAATTTCTTCCAGCGAACAAAAAGGAAACGCCGCACATTTGGTGAATATAAAATATCCAAAAGAAATCACATTTGCCATCACTGGAATTTCTTGTAAAAATGGAACAAGGCCCTCAGTTACATGGCATTGTAAAGAAAATGAAACCCGTTAACATTTTATGTGCTGTGTGGTCAAAAAACACCCCAATCGTATACACCACTTTTGGTATTTGCTTTGTCCCCATGTTTGCTATACTTTACTAATCGTATTCATGCGTCTATTTTGTTCAGTTGATTTTGAAGGTTTTGTTTTCCGAAATAAATGTCCCCAAAAATTATAAATCTACTTTGGCTTTAGTTTTTTTGTTCTTATATTTTATACAATATTTTAAATTCAGTTTTCTGACATTCCCAACTGTGGTGTCTTTCTTCGTTTGTCAGAAGTTGGCGTTAAATCTGCAGGTAACAAGGTTCAATGCAGTTTCTACGTTTTGCTTTCGCGTTATGTCAGCCTTCTGAAATATTTTGAACAATTCCTCATTTGTCAGAAATTTTCTGTGTCTTACTATCCCCAGGCACCTGTTCATGTTGGAGACTGTGGAAAGGTAACGGTTTCAGTCGTGTCTGTCATTCTGTTCACGGCCGTGGCTCCTCCCCCCCCCCACCCACCCAGCGTGTCCTCCCCCGGACAATGCATCACAGAGAAGGGGGCGTGGGTGGTACGCTTTCGACATAAGGGGAATGATAAAAAAAAAACTGGCCGCCTGATGATAATTTTTCACCACATTTAATAACCGCCCGCATCCAGGTTGCGGAAAGATAATTGAGTTTTTCCTAAATGACTTTCACCGAATTCAGTGAATCAAGACAAAATCCAAAAGTAGTATGGTTACCAGAGACACTCCATATCTGACAGCAGATACATTTATAGATGTAGTGGTAAAGAAGATACTTCCATTACTGTTTCTGGGATGGCATCTATTCACAGTGGTGAGTCACAATGGATATCTAACTGGAGGTAGTAATGGAAATGCACATTCTATTACTGTGAACGGAAATGTACATGTTGCTAGCTGGGTAAAACTTTGGTTACCATACCATTTTTGGATTTTTTCATGATTCACTGAATTTGCTGAATTCAGTGAAATTCATTTAGGAAAACCCCTATTACCCTTCATAACATTTGAGTTTATCCTAAATGTTTTCACTGATTGTTCAAACCTTTTTGTGTAAGAGACCACATTATAACCAACAAAATACAATTCATACCTCAGATTCCCTACATTGAATTCAATGAAAATTCTGCTTCATTTTCATTATTTTTAGTCAATGCACCAGGTGTCATTAGGTGATAAAACTAGTACAGTCTGTGCCTCTCATCTATGAAAGTAGAATCATAAATGAAAATTTTAAAAAATTAATTTCTGAACTGGATTGAAGGGGATTTCTGATTTTAAATAAAGCCAGGAGAACATGTGACGTCAGGGCCGTGCACCCTGATTTTCAACTTTTACCATTCGAGTTTTTCATTAAGTTGACACGTCAAATTGTTTAAATTGAGCTAATTAGTCTAAGATACTCTTTCCAATTGAACTAATTAGTCTAATGAAGCTAACACTGTTCTTGAATTAAAGGAAAACTCGAGTGTGCCCCAATGATTACCAGTAATGGTCAGTGTTGTGGGCTCAACTCTCACTGAAGGCAACTTTATTTTTGCTGAAACTTTTTAAAGCCTCTCGATTTCAATTCAAGCTCAAAATGTAAATTTGATTTTGTCGTGGAAAAACTCGAGTGCAAATGTTTTGCATCTTAATCTTCATTTCACTTGAAAATGTATAAGTAAATAAAGAAAATACGACAGAATTTTGAAACCCTGATTCGGCAAAACGTCCATCTTTTATGGTTCGCTTCTGTCGTGTTATCTGCTAAAAATTGGTGAGGCAAAAACGTTCATAATGCACACAGATTGTTTGCTTAGCCTTCATGTTTCAGGATTTAACATTCCCAAACAACGCAGAATAACGGACAATCATCAACACATTTATGGGTAAAATATTAAAGAAAAGAAGGCAGAGTTTAATCCGGGATTTCTTCCCATTTTAAAACATAAAACTTGTCGATTTTTAAATTAGTTTCTGCTGAATTCATCCATAAATTTAAACCTTATCAAAAATACTAAGATCCTGAAGATGATTTAGTATCATTGTTAATTCAACTGGATAATGAATCTAAAGAATCCAAGGAGGGAATTCTCTCAACGAAGCATTACATAGGCATTTATCTGGATGCTTTGTGGGCGAGTAATTCAAATGAAATTGTTTCTTTAAGACTGCATGAGAAGCTTAAAAGATTTAAGTACCTTTTCAGTGGTTAAAATAGAACCTACTAGATAACTCTCATGGTACTCTTACAGTACGTACGTAAATTCTGACTTTTTTTTGAAAATTTTTTGGAGGACATAAATCCTTTTTAGGGGCCACTGATACCCCTGTTTTGGACTTCTGGTGATGTCTGCCCTGGGTTTCAGAGCCAGGGTGGATGTCTCACTTGCATGCTTTCTTGCCTGCATGCTAGTCCTCAAATTTACCTCTGGTACCACACCTGCGACTGTATAGAGGTCAGCATGGCAGCCGAGCCTTTTTGATCCATGTACCTGTGGACGTGTCCGCAGGCATTGGTGAGGGTTCGGGCTCAAACCCATGACCGTCCGTGCCGCAAGCACAGCGCTGTAAACCATTCGGCTGTAGCAATTGGGTTTAATTTTGTCATCGCCCACCTAATGAGGCTGGGATTTCGTTGCGTTGCTGTCCCTGTTGCATGAGAATCAGACAATTATTTAGAAGAACGTAGATGAAGCTATTTCAATCACCTACTCAATGACTGAGAATCAGACAATTATTTAGAAGAACGTAGATGAAGCTATTTCAACCACCTATTTAATGACTGACATGATTCGAAGCAATCTAAGCTTTCAATAATTTGTCAATGTCCACAGGGCAAAGATACTTTAATGGGACCAGATTGCTTATTGACCAAGTACGAATGAAGGAAATGTTTTCACTCGTGTGTGTGATTCTGTTCATGGGGGAGGGTTGGTCGTTTCACCTTGGACAATGGACTGCAACCCCTCCCCCCTTCCAGACCATGGACTGTTACCCCCCCTCCCTTCCAGACCATGGATCGTTGACACAACCATAAGCAGCATCTTGACTGAACATTAAACAAATTTAAATGAGTATTTAAATTTTTTGTTTGTCCTTTTCAACGTTTTGTATTTGGACTTTTTTTGAGAATACGAATTTTTTTTGGGACATTTCAGTTGGATAATTACCTTTGTGAGGAATTCTTCAGTCTCAGATATTGTCATTCATATGTTTCCAGAAATTAGCACCTACCCAGATGAAGTCAATGTGAGTCTGGACATAACTATAGTGGAGGAATTTGATTTCTCAGTAGGAAATATGAAAAATAATTTTGATGTGTAAAAAAAGTCAGACGGCCGCGTGATTAGTAGCATACTCTAATTTGTTTGAAAACAACTAAGACTTTGCACGATGTTGTTTCGGAATGTTATCTCTGAAGTAGCCCCAAATCTGTATGAGTCTGATCCCGCAAGCTTCCTTCCGAAATAAACATCCAAGGCGGATTAAGTCACGAAATAAATGAATGAAAGAAAGAAAATAAATAACACAAAAGAGTGCTTGATAGCCATATAGAAATCTAAAGAATCTCATTGACCTGACTGCTGCCGGATCATTATGATCAGGGACTCGGGTTTGGTCGAATGTGTACGCAATGACCCGAGCCGAGAGATATTAGGCTAATTTAACTGGATCCAGGTTGATGGTAAATAGAAAGGTAAACCACTCGGATCAGAATGTATCTGCATGCGATTCTCAGTATAACGGCATTTTTTAAAACAAAAACAATTAATTGGTAAGAATTACTTTTACAAAAAGTTTTTAGAAAGATAAAGTGAAATTTTTAAATTGTGAACTTTCAAAGATAACTTCCTCAAAATGATGTTACGCTGGGATGCTAAAATTTCTTTTCAGACAGAAGAAGGGTATGTAATTTGGAACTTCCTGCAAGAACTGAGGTCTACTTCATGGTGACCATGTTCCAAGCTCTTTTGAAGCTGCAATCAAACCTACGTTTGTATATGATTGTATTATAATTTCCTACATATTTATCAAAAGGATTTGACCGAAATGCTAAACAATACTTCATCTTCCCACCTGGACAGACATCTTTCTATCACAAATGTTTCAAAAATTTTCTCCAATTCTTTCGTCGCCGATCTTTAAAATTGTCTTATTCTCACAAAACACGGCAAATTACCTTTCATTGTTTCACTTTATTGTAGCTGTCACAGTAAGTGTTACGACAAATGCTTTGAATATTTCACTGTTACGACTACGTGAATTTTCCGAAGACCAGAGGTAGACATTTCAAGTAAGGACTAAGGTGACTAGAAAAATATTCTGTTAATAAACTATGTGTTAAAAAGATTAATAGATTAACAAATTCACACATAATTTGGTTGTAACACTCTCGCTTAGTGTATGCACAGACTATATATACGCACAGACTAAATTTAGCCAATAATGAATATTTTCGTTAAATTTCTGTCAGAATTGCTGATTTTGCACAAAACTCCATTGGCTTCATTATGAATTTTATGATTAAAACTCAGTGGATTCATTATTACTATTGACGAAGCTCAATTCGATTCTTGGTAGATCCGAATAGCTAAAACGACTTGTTTCGGAATCCATCGACATCAAGCTGATATCACTATCACGGGTCACTATCTCTGTGACGACACCTGAATCTCGGTCACTGAGTGCACTAGTGTCATTGAGTGCATTAGTGGCATTGAGTGCACAAGTGTCATTGAGTACATTTTCCAAATTCTGTGACTTATCACTGGGTATAGACTTTTCATTGGAATCAATAAGGTCCTGTTCGGTATCAGTGTAAATTGGTTCATCAGATTCATTTGACAGTTTATCCTTTAAAGTCGAACCTTTGAGCTTGGCAACCGATTCCAAATCAAAGTGTCCAATGTTTTCTTCTTTCTTAATCGGAGATGGTAAGATGACGTCATCAAGATCACTTGTTTCTTCCCCGATAAATGAGTAACGAATGTTAATTGGTTCGCTGTCGCTTTTCATTAGAATGGGATGAGTACTCAGGTTGAGTTTAGGAGGAACAGGACTGTCCAGATCTCCTTCAATGAATGTTTGGTAAAACTCGTCACTGCTCGTTGAAGACTCGGTTAGAACTACTTCATCCGGAGAGGATTCCGTGGAAGTATTTCCGGGTAGTAATCTCAAACTGAATTCGGTGTTACAGCCTTTTGAATGGGCAGGGTTTGAGTTATCGTCGTCTCTTTCAGTTTCTTGCTTGAGTAGCAAATCCAGACACTTGATAGGCTTGATTTGTAATCCATTGCTGTTATATCTTTTGTTTAATAGAGACGGTATACTTCGGGTCAGAGTTCTGTCCTTGTATCCGTGGGAAACAGAACATGACTCTAATTCATTGAGGCTTTGAGGTCTTGGTCTTCTGTTTTCTTTTATTTTTGGTTCTACGTTTGTTTTTAAGGAATCATCGGTCTGTGCACCATTCGCTGAAGATCGGGAAAAAATACGTGGATCGTCTGAATCCTTACCAGATATTGCTAAATTTGTTAAACCGTTTTGTACAGAATCCACAAGGTGATCAACAGTAGTTACAGCGCCCTCTACATCCGGCGGAAGCTTCTCCACCAGTCCTTTGCTCTTAGCGCCACCTTGTGGAGATAACTCAAAGTGACGTTTATCATTTTGAACAATAACCCGCCTCTTCTTTCTCCTTCTTCTTTTGAGTTCCGAAAGATCTATCATTGATCCTGGACGAGATTGGTGTCTGGACATGCCAGAACCGACCAATAACCTTTTAGACCTCGATGCGGCTTGCAGCGCAGTATCTTCCCTTGCTGGGTTTTCATTGGGTGAAGAACAAGGTGACAACAACGGCGATGGACAGCGATCCAGTTCGGGCACCAAACTAAGAGTTTCCGTGAAAGATGAACTCAGGGAACAAGTACTGTTGCTTCTGCTGGATTTTGAACAATCAAACTGAGGCAAACCTGTAAATGATATTTGTGATATTAAAATTAATAATAACATTATTATGTGAATATTATTCTCGTAATTAACGTGTTGAAAGAGCAGAAAGTACCGCCGTACTTGAAACACATTCTTGCTGGCTCATAGAGTCAGCTTATTGGTTACTTCGAGGTGGCCTTAACATCCTGTCCTGGCCTTTAACATGAGCCTTTGGCAGTTTTATGATAAGTAGGCCTACTTTAACCTCAATTCATTGGTGGCAATTTGTTTAGACGAGAATGTTTTCATGACACCATTTACGTTCCAGCAATTGGGTCACCGACGCAACGTCATTTTTGATACCTTTCAGAATTCGCTTTTCCTGAAGTTCCAGTGATCTTAACTCGAACATTTTCTCCGCCAGAGTGCGCTGGAGTTTCAAGTATTTCATGTGAAGTTCCACCTTTTTGCAACAGTCCTCGAACAGGACTACCACTCTGAAACCAAATATAATATTTGTTATTATTTCGCCACTTTTTGAAACTCTCGCGAAAATTATTCGTGTCAACAATGAATAAAAAGAAATTCCTTACCTCATGGTATCGCCTGCTTGTTTGATAAATTGAACCAAATCTTTATGATGAACGTCTTCCATACTCTTCCCATTGATTGACAGAATCACATCGCCTGCAAAACGTTTAGAAAAAGATATAAAGCCTTGTTCACACGTAACGACAACGATCCCGTCACCGCCATGGCAACCAGAGGAGGTGTATACAGTTAGCTGATTCGGACCGAAATTCAGGCTGAATGGGTTCCACACCCATTCTGCCATCAAGGTGCCTGTCACCATAGGCACAACGCTAAAACTTTTAATGGGCCGAATTAAAACTTGACGGGCTGAATTTCGGTGTCGGTACGTGTCAACAAGGCTTAACAGTTGAGGATGGGAAATCGTGTAACAACGTGAAATCAAGTGATAGAATTTTGTTTTCATCTTTAAACCATTGACATTTACACTTTCTCAACATACCCAACATATTACAATGCAAAACACTGGTGTCATTGCCATATTACATGTATGTATAATATTTGCATCATTTGTCTGGCATTGAGCATACATGCTGTAATATCACGGTTGAAAGATGCCTTGGTGGTCTAGAGGAATGCGAGAGACTAGGCTTCAATCCCTTGTTGAGGCACTGAATTTTTCGGTCTATCAGAACCCACTGTTATATTTGGTACCCAATTACAGGATTCATTGGCTTATTGTTTGGTCAAAGTGTGAGGACACACTTTTCCCAGAGGGGGTGAATGTCATGGTGGACAGATGCATTGGTGGTCTTGTAGTTATGACACTTGCCCAAAATGTGGGAGACTGAGGTTCGATCCCCTATTGAGGCACCGAATTTTTTCAGTCCGTCGGAACCCACTGTTACATTAATATTATTTGTACATCACAATATAGTCTACCTACCAGGTCGCATGCCAGCCTGGTATGCAGCTCCACCCGGCTCCACATGATCCACGTATGTCATCAGCTCTATCTCATCCTTCTTCCTGTGGTGGATTCCATAGCTCTGTGAATTAAAAATACGTGAAAATAACCTTGTTATGATATGACAGTTACATTCATAATACATAAAAACAGCACCCATTGTTCATCTGTTAAAACAAGTTAGATAATTTTGGCCGCTTAATATCAGATTAATGACTGGAGTCACTCCATTTATTGGTGGCTCGTTAGAGTCACCTTAGTGGTTGATTGGCTGTTTTTGCCCTGAAATTTTGGGCCCATGGTGGGGACC
>JBCAUG010732187.1:0-11925 GCA_038406175.1 Haplosyllis leylae | reverse complement strand
ACATTTTAAACATAAAATGATAAGATTACAGCAAATATTTGATCAAAAATTTGAATTAAGTGGAAGTTCGAATTAACTGTGTTCGAATAAAGCGTGCCTAACCTGTATTTCTGAACGAACATACGGACATTCCCAGTTCAATTGGCCAGAATGGTTTGAAGAACGGATGCATGAAATTGCATTTACAATTTATTGCTGCAAATAGACTCCCAAAGTAAGAACATGAGATCCTTTCAGAAAAGTTAGAAGCTGTGAGTCACAACAGACCTTTATATTGTCAAGATCATCAGTCTTTGTCTTTGTCGGGTCGTTTGTCCAGAAATTGACGATGCTAAATTAAAGTGTCACTGATTTGAGAACTTTTGAGCCGTAAAATGCTCTTAATGCATCGTGGAATTTCTCTTGTTCTCGACAACCGCTTCTTGTTTCCATTTCCATTGGCGCATCTAAACTAGGGGTGCAGGGGTCCAAATGTTTTCATTTTCATACAGTTTTTGAGAAAATTGACCTAAATAATAGGTTAGCACCCCCACCATTGTGGTCGGTGTCTCCTCCTCTAGGAAATCCTGGATCCGCCATTTGTCTCAATCCATTTCTTTGAAAAGTGCCTGATATCATGGTCCTCATTATTTCCGCCAGTCATTGTTTACATTTATTTTCGTCGTCACCTTGGATTAAGCTGCTCAGGATAAGCTCTCGACATTAATCTTAACCCAAATCACCAGCTTCACCTTTCTGCACTTAGTTACAACCTACCAATATTGTAAGCACGTGATTGTGAATAATTGATTGGTTCCGGAAGCTCCCAATTGAATCTGGCCTTGATATTTGAATGAACCAATAAGAAGCTGTCACCCACGTGATGTCATTCATTCAGGGATCCATTACGGTAATCCAATAGAGCGTGACATGGGGAATGCCCAGTGTTAATGGTGGGACTCCCACACAGCTGATTGAGGAGTCTATCAGCTTCATTGTGCACCTGATTGTTATTGATTATAGACTATTGATCTGCACCAATATCCTGAAATTAATTCAATTGACCTGTTCGAGTGCCTTATTTACCTGATAAGTGAATTCAGTTCGAGGAAATTCTCAAGGGTAGGTTATTCTTAAATTATTTTCTTCTAATTTTCAGGACACGAATCATGAGTGTTCAGAGATATTTAGGTATCTGAGTCAATTGAGTTTCTCCTCAATTGCTTTTGATTTTTTGTGTGTTATTTTGGTTAATTACAACATGCAGTTTCAATGTTTGGCCCATCGGATACGTTTCAATAAAAATGTGAAATTTGCATTGATTGCTTCAGATACATGCCATCAAATTAAACCAAATTATTTTGAAAAGGTACAAATCAGGCTCAGTAAAATGATAATCAAAACTAATGAAAAGCAGTTACGAAAAAAGTCAATGTGTCAAAGGAAATGGCGGTACAACAACAAAAAACAAGGCGTAGGTTACTGACCGAAAGTGCCATCGAGTGTCCATCGCGTTCTTGTTTCCATTGGAGAAAAACCAATACATGAACTTTTAGGTCAAAACAATTCGCACGCGAAGATTTTTTAAGGAAATTGATAATTTGTTCAGAAATCTTTGAGTCATTGTTGTAACTATGGGTACAGTAGGTACACACAACAAAGTGCGACTGTAAAGTGTCACGTTCGCATGACTAGCAAAGTGTCCGGAATAGCATTGACTCTATGATTCTATTTGAATACGAGTCATTGCCTGTCTGTACGTGCAGGGTGAATGAGAGTACAAATGTTTAAAAATGAAGGCTTTTGCAATCATTGTCGGATCTGGGGAAAAAATGGTCAAATAGTAGTTGGCGCTACCCATTGAGGTTGGCGCCTCCTCTGGGAAATCCTGGATCCGCCACTGGCTACCTACAAAAACATACACATTCAGTAGTTAATGCTCTGGGAAAGGTACCATTATAAAGTACGCAAAGCATTAGGAGAAAATTGGGAATTAAGCACCAGCCAATCAGTGGTCTGCCATGCTACAACTCCTATTCACTAAATTTCGTTTGTCCTAATTCAAAAGAAATCTCCTAATGTACCAAACTAAATTATACAGACAATACTGAATCACATTGAAATGACTACAGGGTACGCTCGATTTGGCCAAATTTGTGCTAAATCATGTACGCCTGTTGCGTTGTTCACATAGCATTGCAATGGAAGCGATCACACTCGTTGCAAAACTGCCATATTTCACAGAAACGAGCACACCCGTGAACTACAAAAGCAGAACCTCCCTTTTTCTCTTTCGTCGACCGAAAAAGACAAATGGGACATAAGTTTTTCATTGATAGCAAGATTACCTTCAAATAAAACAAAATGTTTACTTCAAATGTAGTGGTAATTTCAGAACAATTGATACGAATTATAATGTATTGTCGTTCTCGAAAGAATAAATGTGATGTTTTTTTTTTCGCATTATGACGATGGAGATGAAAAAACGTCGAGTCCATGACACACAGAGAACCGTCCTGGCATCACACACAGCGACACTTTTTTCTCTGTTACTAATTGAATGAATAGCGCGTACGACGGTTTATTGATCGTTTGTTTGTTTACAAACCACAACAACAGGGTCTGATTGAATTAATGTTACGTGTGATGAGTCAAATGTACCTGTCCCGAAAAAATCTACCGGACAAACACGAATGGTGACCCTGTACTCTGAAGTGACAATTGAGTTACACAGAAATCAATCTTTACTCATTCTCAATTCAATCAAAGAGCAGATTTCACAATGTCTGCTCAGAGACCAGTAAAAATTGATCTGATCAACGAACCATGGTCTGATGGATTGTTATGTTTTTTTGTGAAGAGAGCTTAAAGTTTCAAGATAGATAATTAGCCTCTTGTCAGAGGTGTAACTCCCAATGAAAGCCAGTAATGTTGTGGATGTCTGAAACATGGACAACTCGTCAGTAAGCCATTGGGAAAGACAATGGGTTGGTCAAGATGTTCTTCTACTGGGTCGATCAAGATGTTATTCTACCGGGTGCGATCACGAAAGGTCTTGGTCATTCAGAGGTTTTCATAAACATACGAAGTTGGCAATATTGGCATTCTTCTATTGGGAAGAGTTTGTGAAAAACTCTAATAATCAGACTTATCTGAAAACGGGTGAGAGTCAGAAAACCGGTGAGAGTCTTAACTTTGTCATGTTGCAAGACAAACATCCTTCAGGGCGACTCTCTCTGAAAGACTTTAAACTTCGAATGATTTTGTTCTGGATAAATAGAAACCATTGCATTGAAATGACAAGTAATTCAAGATAAGGCGAGAGAAAAATATCACAACTGTTCTCCACCTAGCCATGACAGCTTTTTAATTTTTGCTGAAGTGGTTTTGAACCCAGAACAGTAGCGGATCCAGAGGGGAGCCAAAGGGACCATGCCCTCTCCTTCATACTCCAGAAAACAGTCATATAAAAGATGGTCTCCAAAGGCGGTTGCACAGATTTCACCATTGCCCCCTTGCTCCCCCGCTAGATCCGCAACTGTAAAATCTGTTAGATATTTAGTTTGTCTGTTCTGATTTCTGTGAACAGAAAACCGAAATAAGATGGGCCATAATTCGATCCTGCCCGGTAGCGCACGCTAGATTTTGATCTGAGCGTCATTAAACCAATACAAAAGTATATGGTATCATCCGGTGTGGTATACAATTAATACAATGGGCTGATATAATGGAGTGATATATATTTAGTGTAACGTTCCAGTGATGTGACGCACGGGCACGCATTGTTAGCACGTGGTTGTGTATTTATAGACAGGTGAACCACACATTAACCGTCATTCGTTCATTGCGACTGAATCTTTCACATACACAGCTGCAATTAAAACAAACTGAATGAAAATTGGAGAGGTTCGTTTAGGAACTGAAACTCAAGTTTTTCAAATCAGCGATTGAAATAAAAGCACATTGTCCACATTTGTACAAGTAAATTACAAGCACTTGAGAGAGAAACACAAAAAACAGCTAATATGGATTTATTTGTCAATTCACTGATCTACCAATGCGAAATTGCTTCGAATTCAGCCGCAGAAAAGTTCACACTTTAGTGTATTTCGTATACAAATGACGGAAAAACTGCTTGCGAAGCTGCAGTGATTTGGTGACATTAGGAACCGAACTGTCGTTTCACCAGCTTTAAATGTTGTTTTGGTTGAGATTCATCGATCCTGGACTTAGCTTTTTTACGGACATTCCAAGAAACGTAAACTTGTTTTGTCGTCGTCAGCATCATCGTCAACATCAAAAGAGGCAGGTGATATTTACACATAAAAAATGACGGGAAATCCCGGGATATTTAGCTGAAGTTAATGCAACGCTGCGCTACGGGCAATCAACGTTAATACGATAAATACGTTAGAAGTTGTGCGGCTTCAAACGTAAAGTAATCCTCAGCGTAAAAGGGCACAGTACGCATCTCTGATTCACAGATTAACTGAGTGTCGTGGTAAATGGACATTTAGTACTTTAGTACTGGATATTTATAGGTCTTGATATTAGGGACAATTTGCCTAACAAATGTTAACGTTGGAAATAGATTAGAATTACAGTTCTTATTGCCTGAGCTTCACCATAAATGGACAATAAACATCTGAATTGACCAGAATCTGGGAAACAGTAGACAATTTCAAAGTAGTGGTATTCCGCGCAAGTGACCTCAACTGGAAGGCTCAAAGCGCACTGTTAGCCGAAATACTGAACGGACAAACCTCGCAAGTGGCAGGACGCAGTTTGGGAATGTACGTGGCGGAGAACGAGCACTTCTACCCGGGGATGGTGCAGATCTCACGGGAGGCTGTACCTCGGCTCCCACCGCCCCACTCTGGGCACAACCAGGTGAGTGAATCCAACTGCTACCCGGGGATGGTGCAGATCTCACGGGACACAGGGTCCCACGGCCCACCGTCCCTCTCCAGACACAGCGGGGTCATTTCTTAGTCCAATGCCATATAAACAGAGAGATAGAGAGGTAAAAAGATAGATGGCGAGACATATGACACAGATAAACAGGCAAATGGAATGGCAGACGGGCAAATTTCTTGGACTGATAGATAACGTTAATCTTCATAAAAACCGCCAACCGTTTCAACGTAAACACCAAAGTGTACTCAGTGGCACGTGATCATAACCGCTTACGTCAAAACAATTTTTATAGCTTTTCGCATAAAAAATCCATTCATCTATCAATTCCTTTTTTGTTAAAGATTCATGTTTTTGTTATTTTGGGTTCTTCGTAGTTATATTTGATTCATGAAGGTAAACCGAAAACAACTATTAACCAAAACTTGGCAAGCGCAATCAGTTCAATGAGGTAATGATGCGCAAGAATGATCACAACATTGAGTGCTGCACAGTGGATCTCAGTGCACAAACACCACGCATGGCGGATCGTATTTCCGTGGTGACGAGTGCACCGAGGGTACTGTCGTCTTCGCTGTTCCCTCGGGAGTGCTCGATTTGACATAATTGAGTTTTTCCTAAATGACTACCACTGAAATCAGCAAATTCAGTGAATCAAGACAAAATCCAAAAGTAGTATGGTTACCAGAGACACTCCATATATCTGACAGCAGATACATTCCTAGATGTAGTGGTAAAATAGATATTTCCATTACTATCTCTGGGATGGTATCACAGTGATGAATGACAATGGATATCCAGCCATACCATTTTGCATTTTGTCATGATTCACTGAATTTGCTGAATTCAATGAAATTCATTTCGGAAAAACTCTAAAGTGTGCTAAGTCATGCTCGCCTGATTTTTTCCTGTTTGGATATTTTCACTGAATTCACGAGAACTAAAATTGTACAAAACATAGCTTATATTTGATGTGTTAAAAATATCTTTCCCATTGGCAAATTACCATTACAAAGAACCATCTGCTCTGAAATAAAGAAATTGAACTCATTTGTAAAACTACATATATGCTAATTATTTAGGGTTTTTCTTTTCACTGAATTCAATAAATTCACTAAAAGATCCAAGTAGGAAAAACTCGGTTCCACACCTTTGCAGATTTAGTGAAGAGAGCTAAAGTGGGGCAGAACACTGATTAGTTGGTGTATAAGTCTGTCCTTTCTCCTAATGAGAGCTGCCTTTATTCCTGCAAAATTAATTAAGAAAAAGATAGCGGCCAAAGAGAATATTTTGGAATTAATGCAGCATGACTGCATAAGGATCTAAAGGTCTTGAGGCTTCCAGCAAATATAGCGATCAGCTCAGACAGTAGCATGTAGGGCATTAAAGTCAGAGGCCCCGAGATCAACTCTCACTGGGGGGGGGGGGGGGGTAACATTTTGCTGTTGGATTTTTTTTTTGTTTTCTCGTGATTCTGTAGAATCTACAGAATGCATCTCCATTTAGGGAAAACTCAATTGTCCCTTCCAAACGTTCTGCTGAATTTCTGGATTCGCTACTGTGACTGCAGTCTTGATCATCGTTTTGTTTTGACGACTAAATGTTTCCGTGTTTCATACTTGATGATCCTCATCCTAGTTGTTCTGAATCCGTCTGCGTGTGTCACGTGCGGAAGGGTTAGGTCCGCAGTGAATAGTTCGTGATGATCCAATGAATAGTTAGTTAATTAATGAATGGTCATGGTTAATGAGAGAATGGCTGATTAATTACGTAAATTACTGAGATAATGAGTTGAATTAATGAGCCAGTGATCATGTTGTCGTGAATATTTTACGTACTTCTAAACGGAAAACGTTCCAGCACGGATGTATTGATGGGTCGTTGAACGGTCATTTTGCTGACACAAGCAAGAAGACACGCAATCCATTCCGGTACATTGGAGGATTCAGAAACTTCTTCGTTATGGCACATTCACACTGTAAGGGAACGGGAACGGGACAGGTACAGGGAAAGGGACTGGTACAATAGGAGACAATGGGTCTGGTCCCATTCCTGCAGTGCAGTGTGAACAGTTCTGCATAGTAACCCATTGTTCCTGGGCCATTCCCAGTCCCGGTTCCGTGCAGTATGAGCGTGCCATAAGGGGCATCAAAATTTCGAAAAATCCCATGAAAGCAATAAAATGTTGATGGGTAGTTGGGGGTGACTCATGGGGCACCCTTCTACATACGCCAATGCGGTGAGGTATCCAAAACTCGGGAGGAAGGGAACAAAAGTGTGTGAAAGTGCCTGTTGAGTACGACATCACCGGTTACGGATAGTCTATGGTCTTATGGTAACATCCACTACTGGTCATATTGTTTGGATTCTATTTCCGGCGACATCATTACGTTACAGAAGTATTTACTATTCCCAGAAAGACGGTTCTTGATATCCGCAAATGTTAGTTTTTGTGTTCTCATATGTCTCTAAACACCACAGATTACCTGCTATTGTTTTCTATTGCCTAACACTATTTACCCAGTTTCCATGGCAACTGCACGCTTAGGACACTAAGCAACAATCAGATGTCAATTAGATGTGCAGATTAATGCACATATGTCACTAACGTTGCTTCTGTTGTCACGGAGACGTTAATTGTTCCCGTAGACAGTGAATTGATTGGCCATTCTGTAGACTAGGTACAGTATGGATAGTCACGCTTCCTAATCCAGGTATACTATTTATTTTATTATCTGTTTCATAGGGTTTACCTGGTGCAGGTAAATATTAAATATTATATCTTACATTCCAATAAAATGATCTTATGTAGAAGATAAATAGTTACTTCAATAAGATGCAATTTCCAGAAAATCGAAGAGTTTGTCTGGAATATAACGGGAGTCAGGGGCAGATGCAACGCCTCTCGTAGGAGAGGACGCCAACACCTAGCTTGAAGGCAATGACCCTGTATAATTTGAAAAACCTTATGAAATCACAGAAATTTTGATCCATGGTGGGAGGACACCGATAGCTCCTACCCCCTCTTCCCTTATCTGCCGCCTGGAAACTGTCGCACTTGAATTCGTGGATTTTGTCTGATGTGAACAAGCTCTGAAAACAGATGCCGTTTTAAAGGAATGCTTCAGCCTCATATTTATGACGCTGCGTCAATCTATGAATTGACATTCCAAAAGTATCGATTTTGCATCAAGTGAATAACTCATAAAGTATGTTTGTGACACCTGGTACATTATTTTCTTTCTCAAATGAGCAATATATGAGATGTTCACACGAAATTCTCTCGTGACAACATAGTTTGAATGAAATTGACAATCAAAAACATTTCCTGTTTTCTTCTATTTTATACATTAAACAAAAGGAAATCCTGAAATAATAAATAAAGCAGCGTCTATAAAATTAGCATGTAGAATATACTATCAAACAATCCAATTCAGAAATTCAGGACGCTTAAAATTACAGTAATCCCTAACTTTACAGTTCAACAATATGCTGTTGTAGTGAATCAATTTGCTCACTTTGGTGAATAGAACTCCAGTTTATGGACCGTAATTAAAAATCACTGGTCTCCAAAACTCATTCGATCCTGAGCATTCCACCATGTCTTTGATTCCTTCCAATATTAACTTTCAATGAAGCTATAAAATTTAATTGGACACCTGAATTATATTGACCCAAACTATATTGAACTGCATTGACCCAAAAAGAAATGAATTTGAGATGACTTTGATATTTATGGATTTCTACTGGAAATTTACTGACAATGAGACTACAAAAGCCATCTGCCCATTGAGTTACATTTTTGAATTGAAATGTACAGACATCAACGCCAAAGGCAGAATTTTCTTAACGTCCTACAGGATGAATTAATGTATCATGAAAGGTGAAATTGACCACTACTAATTTCAGAGCAGACCGAAACCTGTCACCAAACGAGCACTAATGGTCAAACTGACACATCATATTAATCGATTCTATCTCGTTCAATACATGATTTGTCAGCTGAATAAGTAGGTTTAAGTACATAGGTTTTATTTGATTTATTATTTAATTCAGCAGTTTCAGTTTCTGTTCTAATTTTGTACCTTTTCCCCATTAATCAAAATTTACGTCAGTTCTCCTTAGACAAATCGTTACCATGACGATGAAATACTGATTCAGATAAAGTTTACTTTTAAGGCTTCGCTTAGAAAGAAAGGCAATGGAAGAGGGAAAAATCATGCCTTGTGCTCTCATCTGCGAACTTCTTACAGGTGCGGATCTATGATTTCCACCAACCAGAAAGTTTGAAAATTTTTCTGAAAATCCAAAGAAATCCAAGATAAATTTGGTCTCTGTAGGAGCGCCCCTAGATCCTCAACTATCTTCAGTTCTCTTGAAGAGGAGTTTAAGTGCACGTGACCTTGGAACAGGAAGTCGGTCTTCATTAAAGGAAATGTTTTCCTTAGTGAAATTATTCCGCATGAAGACTTCGAGAAGTGAGCATCAGCATTGATCATTATTTACTGGCCTGAGTAGAGCTGTCAATACATATGTAGCGGTATTCGAGTTCTAGTAGAAGTAACTGGGCAACTTCAAACATTTGTTCGAAATTATTACAAACGTATATGACAAAAACGGCAGTTGTTCATTTCTTGTATTGTTAACCTGTGCAAAGTAATTTATGGAAATTGATTGAACCCAGTTTATGTCCCAGGCAGGAAACGTCTATATTACAAGTAAATCTCTCTAATCTTCAAAACTAAAGGTGAATCTTGCTTCGACTTCCACTTAGATTCAACGTGCACGGTAATTAGTATTCTTGTGTAGATTTTAGTAACACTACAACCCTTTGTTTCCTCTGTTTTCATTGTACTGCTTGCTGTCTTTCCTTGGACATTCAATATGGCCACGCCCGACCCGTCAAACGCTTTGAAATTGAATATATAATCGATTTCAAAACTACTTTAACACAATGTAATCTGCAAGTCATATTTCACCTCTGTGAGGCTGACATTTCTACGATCTCTGATATAGAGGATCTTGAGAAGTTCTGCAGTGTCATTGATTATCGACATCGCCTCTTCCGTCTTCGCTTTGAGAGGAGGAAAAAGTTGGAAACGTTTATAATGCGTGGCATGTGTTAAATGAGCAGAAAACGATCGTCAAATGGAACATCTGAGAGCCTGATTGATTGGAGAGCTCGTTTGTAATGTTTTTTCTGTGATATAACATGATCTTTACCATCATGAAGAATGGTTTCCCAACCTCCCAGCAAATTCAGTATTTTTGGATTATAATACTCACATAAAATTTGCTAACATTCCTTTTTTTACATAGCCTGAAATTGAACGCAAAGTTCTAACCTACAGTGACGTTATGACGTGGAGTGACGTAGATATTTTGTTGTACAGAGTTGCTGTGATTACACAACCACTTTTACCATTTTATGGGGTGAAATCTGATCGCAAGGATAACATAGAGTACGCACATTTAATGGATGTGGGATTGATGCACCAATGTCATGACATCTGCTTTGAGTGTTTGAGTGCAGCAGAGTACTCGTGCTAAGATGATTAGGTTGAACTTCGTTTACCTGTGATTATTGTCCCTTTGATGAGACTGACACTTTGTGATTTTATGTATTTAATACATTAGTTTAATGTCCAGTGTGGATACAGGAGGGTATCGCTGACAGCAGGCCACCACTTACCAGCCAGCACTATAGTGAAGCAAAATCCAATGATATTTTTGCCACTTATCTGGAAGCAACAGAGGACACCCAAATACATACCCGTGAGGTCGCTTTCAATTGTACGACCTCATGGAATAGGTTACATAAAATACAAATTCACGTGCAAGTTCAACTATAAATATCTGCATGAATGATGATGTCCTCGGAAATCAATAAATGATCAATCAGATCAGGATGAAATGATTGCTAATATTTTCACCTTCACGGCAACTCGGCCAAAAGTGCATTTTCATTCTTTGAAAGGATTGGTTCAAATGACAAAGATCGCAGAACCTAAGTGTGGACTCTCAAAACAGATGGTTTTTCTTATCAGGTATACGTACAATCAAAGAGCAGAAAAGCTAGTTCTATGCTGATACTATGACATCATTGCACTTTCATGGTGATCGGTGTTTGCACTTGAGTGTAGGTATTCTGTCTATGAAACTGATTCCTAAATTGGCTACATAATAACAAGAACGAAGGTTTTTGGCTTTGAACCCTGTAACTCTGGTAATTGAGAACAACGGGACGGTTTCCTGGCAACAACATTTATTATTTATTTTCCTTCGCAACGGTGCCAGGTTCTCGCTTAACGTTGACGTTGCCTGTGAATGATACTGCAGAACCTTTGCCTAATTTTTCCTGGTTGTTACGGCAAATTTAATCAACCTTCTATCAGGAAGGAAAAACCTACTTCAAAAGATCGGGACATTAAGGTGATTGCTTTACCTGTGTGTCACCTCTATTACCTGTGTCAGGAACTGAAGCCAAAGGGCGGTAACTGGGACAGAAACTATGGAGCTGCTTTTTGAAAAAATGACATTCTGAAGCTAAGGGCTATTGGAATCTACATGAATCTGAATTATAAAAGGTTTTAAAGGAATTTTCTGGATGAAAGTTCAAGTGAATTGATAGACAGTTGACTGTGATGATTCGGTGTGTTGTGCAAGCAGACTGCTAAACAACTGAACAGGTTATTTGATGGAGTAATGTTCCAATTCTGGATAAGAAACACGTGTCTCTATGTAGTGGAAGAGAACTCAAGGCAAATGTAATGGCGTTATTTGAATCGAACTCCAGTCGACTATGACGGCGTCATTTCAAATGAGCTCTAGTCACCTGCAGTTACGCAGTTTCAACTTTATGTCACCTATATTTAAACCGTCTTGGTTTGTGTAATAAAACTCAACCCCAGTCAGAATTGAGTGTCCTCCAGGTCAGTGAGGAGAGCATGAGTTATTTAATCTCAGGGGGTGACAGCGGTGATTCATGGGTATTAGTTCGTGCACTGGACCTATTTGTGAAGAGAAGGGGCT
>JBCAUG010732176.1:0-11925 GCA_038406175.1 Haplosyllis leylae | reverse complement strand
CCCCCCCCCCCCCCCCCCCCCCCCCCCCCCCCCCCCCCCCCCCCCCCCCCCCTCCCCCCCCCATGGTATCCAGTCCAGTCGGGGGTCCTCTCCCCCTGGGGAAATTTTTTTTTTTAAATTTTTTTTTATCCCCCAGGATAGGTTTGCTACGCTGCGGTCGGTATGCCTTTTGCGTTCACGCAGGAGGACTTTCTTGTTTTTGTGCGATTATATCGGAATAAAGTCGTTTAGTAGCATATCATTTGACAATTCGTTCGTAGTTACCTTCTTACGATTGTCCAATCATTGTGATGCACAAGTAATGTTTAATCTGTCATTACTTGCAGCGGGCGATGAGAACGGGTATGAGAGTTCCATTGATAATGACGATGACATCAGCTCTGATGAGGATCCAGACGTCGTAAATAAACTGGAAGCAGAGGTAGGTTCACCATAATTACTTTCTCTTCATCCAAAAGGGGTGGCAGACTGGGCCTGGAGTAATGTTGACCCAGTTTAAATATTGGACATGAACATTTTCACCTTGGGTGCTTTATGCCAGGTGTACGCAAAAAAATATAAGTTGAGTTTTTTGCAACATGAAAAAGGGTAAAAATGAAGACGGCCTAAATGCTAGGAAATACAAATTCTCCGCAAAACTGGGATTCAAACAATAAACAGGCTCTGGTTGGCCAACAACAACGAATGATTTCTGCCTAAAGGCATCTACGACGTGTGCAGCAACAAAAAGAAATCCTTAAACCCACCAGAAAACCCACAAGAAAGATGTCAAAAGTTGATGAAAACGCGTTATCCTATTTTTATTTCGGTTTAATAAAATGCTTGAATTTAGAAATGAGTTACCTCGTTTGACAGCAAATAGTCTAGCATTTTTTAATTGTTTATGAAGTAACCTCGTCTCGTTTTGTTAACACATTATTCTTTTATTTGCTAAACCTAAATTAGCTGTCTGATCCAGAGTTAAGACAGAAAATTCTTGCCGAGATCTATGCAGAGATAGACTTTGTGAGTAACCATAGTGATAGCATGCATGCACTACGCTGTATCAAAGCTCTAACGCCTTCCTAATTTCCAACGTAGTAACGGCCCGTTTACTCCAAGCGTCAGCGTCAACGCCGAGTCAACACTGTGATGGCATTTGCGACATTGCTCTCATTGAATCAATGGAAACAAATATAGTCACTTCAGAATGCGATTGCAACCCATTTTCAAGCAGTTCCATTGTTTTCAATGAGAGCTGTATGGCTAGCGTCGCCACAGCATTGATTCTGCGTTGATGCTGACGCTTGGCAGAAATGGGCCCTACACCTTCCTAATTTCCAACTTAGTAAGTAAATAATCTTAGCGTCAGCAGTCATCCTGATAGATATGCTTAGCCACTAATGTAGAAGTACTATGTGACTAATTGCTTTTAGGTGATAAGACAGATTTAATCCGATGTTCATTCAGCTAAATTTTAACTTGGAAATCAGGCCAGGTATACAATTCGTAAAAAACACTGCAACTTCTCATTCGTAATTGTAATCTTTTGTAAATCGCGGGAAGAATCTGGTACCAAATTGTACAGTTTCAAGTGCAGACATTTTAAATCTTCATAGTTCCTCAAAATATGTGCAAGATAGATTTCCTTGTAAAATGGTAGAACTTCCAGGCAACATCACTTCCATTTTGAGTGCAGTCTGTAGTTTCCAAATCCCACATATATAGTGTGACCAACGTAGTTTTAAAATTGATGGAAATTCGACACCAAACCTGTACGTTAAATGTTCAGGTGTGATTTAGAGTACCATATTCGTTGAAAAATACTGCCTTTCAACAAAAAACAAAAAACGAACTTGAAAAAAGCAAATGTTAGAAAAAATTTAACGCTTTCGCGTTCGCTTTTTCTCGACGCGATCAGACATTAAAAACATACATTGGTATTTTTTGGTCCTTTAAATGTGTAACGAATGTTCCTGTGGGATATAAATTTCCCGTTATGGCGTGTTTTTACAGGAGCAGTTGCAGGAGCGTGAGTTAACGGAACCGGCTCCGCGCACGTTTGAAGATTTACAGATGTATCACCAGTTCTTCCCCGAACTTTACGAACTTGATGTAAGTGAAACTACCAAATGTGCATTAAACCAGTGGCGGATCCAGGTTTTCCGACCTACTTTGTTGACCATTTCTTCGGAAACGGCATCAAAATGAAGAAATTTTGACTGGGGGCGCATCCCTTGTGCCCCCACCTAGATCTACCAATGCATTAGACAATCATACTTTGTGATTCAGTCAAACTAATGTGGTGTTCAAAAGTTACATAGCCATCTCATTTAATGCTCAATATGTTGGATGAAAATATGTGAAATTAGCCACCTAAGGGCCCGTTTACACCTAGCGTTTGCGACACCGCTGCGAGATCGCTCATAAATCAAACGTATGAATTCTGTCCTGTACTGTTACACCAAGCGTCAGCGACTGTCGCTTGGAAATCACTTTGCAACCGATTCGGAGCGATGTCGCAGACGTGTCGCTGTCGCTAGATGTAAATGGGCTCTAAAGTAAGTTTTCATGTCTGTCTTTTAAATGGATGCCATTTTTGTCACTTATCCAAAGGCAAGAAGAGTGTCATTCAAATAACAAAACTTGTTCGCATTCATAATTTATGTATTATTTCAGGAGCAGATACAGGATAGTAACACCAAAAGCAATATAGTCATTCCAACAGCACCATGTGATCAAAATCAACCAATCAAAAATGACATTACATCAACAAACGTCCGTGGAAGCAAATCAGCTTCGGCCTTACGACAGTCCAAAATTTCTTCCAAGACATCTGCCAGTAGACTTAGTCTTCCAAACCTCAGTACTGCTTACAACAATGACACAAATACACACGGGTTGAATAGCAATGGAAGTGACATTTTACCCCGAGTGTCTCCGTTTAAATCATTGCGAAGAGACGAGAAGTTAATTTACAAGGATGACAGTGAAGGATCCAGTGATCCATCAGTTAGTGCGGTCAACCTCAAGACGGGAGCCAGTATTATCACACTTGATATCTCTTCAGACGTTTCAAGAGTTTCACAGAATCAACTGAAAGGGAAACGTTCCCGACCTACCTCTAGAGGACGACCTCCCTCAGGGTCAAAGAGTCAAGGTCAGACTAATTCAGCGACTAGATCAAAATCCAGTAAACAAGATGATTGGTTGCTAGGGGAATCGAACCCCTTGTCCATAACACCTATGATGACTCCACGCGAGCAGTCTCTTGAACCTGAGACCAGTGATAGTGATCTTTCACCCATTCGGAGTGACCTTGATTCGGATAATATCGCGCATGTGCAAAATGATCCAGAAGTGTTTAAGGAACTCGTGCGTAATACCCACAGTGTAGGAAGATTCAATAAAATAGCGTTCCCTGACTTATATGGTCATCAGCCTCCGCCATTCAAGGAACCGCAGCACGAGAAGAAACCTGGTGTTCAAAGGTAATTTTCAGTTTTCTGTTTGCCATGCATTCGCTTTTTGTGACGGATGTGTGACTTCGTAATGCGTGCCAGGAATTGCCAGAGTAATGTTCACACTGCACGGGTGCGGTAGCGGGAATGAGACCGGGAACAATGGGTTACTATATATTATACAGAACTGTTCACACTGTACCAGGACCTGGAATGGGACCAGACCCATTGTCTCCTATTGTGCCAGTCCCATTCCCTGTACATGTCCTGTTCCCATCCCCGTGCAGTGTGAATGTGCCACAATGCAGACGCTCAGTGTGAATGAGGCCTTCGAAGTACATTGACGTAATTTCTACTGTTGAAGCACTTTATGACTTCTTCAGTATGACAGTAGAAGTCATGTGTACGCACATAGGTCTGGCGCTTGGAATTTGAACGACTCAAATCAAGTCTACAACTAGAGATTTTAAATTTTTTGTTCACTCAGAATTCTTTTTTCTTTCAGGGTCAAGATATTCGAGGACATAGATCGGTTTATTAACCCCGATGGTGTCATAGATCATGTTGTGTACGATCTGGATGAGGTGGTGCGCAATACTGGGCCAGCTTACACCGGAGAGAATTCAGTGTTGTCCAACAGAGACGCGTACAGGTTTGTCACTTAAAATACAGTTCAGAGTGTTTTAAGGAGTACAAATGCGTCTGTTTATTTCAATTGGCAATTTCAGATTTCATGATTATTTCAAAGTAAAAATCATTTGGGTTGACATCGTCCATTTTTTTGACCTTTCAAATAAAATGGCCACCTCTGGTAGGTTTTACTACTTTTATCAGCATGGAATAACCCACACATTGCACAGGCATCTGTTAAATTTTATTTTAAATATGCCATTTATGTAGGATATCGCGTCGGGAAGACTTGACAGATCATCTCAAGTTCAACTCACAATTTGAATGTGGAAACCTTAGGAAGGTTATCCAGGTGGGCCGCTATTGAAAGTTACACTATCTGCAAAAAAGAGAAACTAATCGATGGTTTACAGTAGTTTCGTTGACAACTTGGGCACTGGTGATACAGATCAAACACCAAATAATTCCCATGTTTCATCGATTATATATGTTGCCATAGGCATTCTGTGCAAACAAATATTAGTAATTGTGAAGTGTCGCATTCAAAGCTTTCGGATGAAACCATTTGTCATTTTTCTTCCGAAAATAATTATAAAGAATTCAGAGCAGTTTGAAGTCTATCTATATTAATGCAGGTTCGTGAGTACGAGTACGACTTGATTCTGAACCCCGATGTGA
This sequence comes from Haplosyllis leylae, assembly GCA_038406175.1. Classification (NCBI taxonomy): domain Eukaryota; kingdom Metazoa; phylum Annelida; class Polychaeta; order Phyllodocida; family Syllidae; genus Haplosyllis; species Haplosyllis leylae. The sequence goes on along the minus strand of JBCAUG010732176.1, from coordinate 7,177 downwards.
ACACGAACCACCATCACCAGTGGTTCTACTTTGAGGTGTCCAACATGGAGGCCAACAAACCATACCGATTCAACATAGTCAACTGTGAAAAACTCAACAGCCAGTTCAACTTTGGTACGAAAGACATTATTAGCACGCTTAAAAGTAACAGAATATTTCATATTTATTTTGCCGCAACATTCACGTGTTTTTGAAATTACACCTAAATAAAGTACTCCGTACCAATTACACTGCAAGGGTTCCAATGGTTTTACACTTTAGCGATTGTCTGTGTGTTTTGCCACAAGTTTTTGTTGTCAATCTATCTGATGCCTACTCTGATCAATAGATAATATCTAACGTTTCTAGTGGCTCAGGCTTACTACTGGCATTGACAATCCACTTGTGGTACACATTTTCATTTTGTTGCTTCAGGAATGAAACCAGTATTATTCTCGGTAACGGAAGCCATTAACAAAGGGAGTGCGCATTGGGTGCGAGCAGGCACCGAAATATGTTACTACAAAAACCACTACAACCGGAGCTCACAAGTCACTGGTATGCATTTCTTTGTTTGTCACAGGACAAAATAATTAGCAAAAAATATATCATTGGATATAAACAGGGCGCTCAAAGTTAGACTTGCAATTCGAACGCTGACTAATGGCTTATTCACACTGCACGGGAATGGAACTGGGACTAATGGGTCATAACATATTTTACAGACATGTTCACACTGGTCTGAGACAGGGAAAAGAGCCAAGGCCCATTGTTTTCTATTGTACTGTTCCCATTCCCTGTACCTGTCCCGGCCCCATTCCCGTGCAGTGTGAATAAGCCATAAAAGGTTTCTCTTGTGTTTTGGTGTGTAACTTCTTATCTCATCTTTCGTTTTATTTTGTAGATTGCATGTACAGTAATTGTTTATTTCCAGGTGGAGTGCGAGGGAAGTCCTACTACACGGGGTCATTCAGTATTACGTTTGAACATGAGCGGGATGTGTGCTACCTTGCCTATCATTATCCGTACTCTTACACCATGCTAAAGGTTTTTCTTTTCTATCTGCGAAAATTAATTTGATATCAAATTGTCAAAATACTGCCGAAGAGTTTAAACCCATGGAAGAATACGTTTTTAGCATTTGGGCAGAAACAAAACTGAGTATTATATTGTTGACCGCATTTCATTATTTCCAGACACACATACACCAGTTCGAAAAGCAGATAGACCAGAACCAAATTTACTACAAAAACCAGATGGTGTGTCAGTCAATAGGTGGGAACGACGTCAATCTGTTGACTATCACAGCTCAACCTCGTAACCTTCACAACGAGTCCCTCGAAGCATTCAGTAAGGCAACTGCACAATATTTGCTCAGTAGAATCACTTCGAGTCGCACTTTTTCTAGTGGTGTCTGCTCTGGATTTCAAAACCAGGATAGATCCCCGATCTTGCATGCTACGTGCCCACTGGCATAATATCCAGTTGTTAACTTTATTGTTGACTATTTTGGGCTGTAATCGAATAAATGCTTCGCATCTAAATTGAAATGTTCGTGTGATGTTTCAGAGAGCCGCCCGTACATATTCCTAACAGCCCGTGTACATCCCGGAGAAAGCAATTCAAGCTGGGTCATGAAAGGTCAGGCCATAACACTTCATTCCAGTTGGAAACATTGAAATTTCTCAGTACAAACGCCTAATACAAGTTGACAATTCAAAAATCTCTTTCAGTTTTGTGTTGATCATGTGCTTTCAGGTACGATTGAGTATTTATTGAGTGAGAAGCCTACAGCACAATCTCTCAGGGAATCCTACATATTCAAGATCGTACCAATGCTTAATCCCGATGGTGTCATCAATGGATGGTAAGTATATGTACAGTAGAACCATTAAGTTGTCATAAAAGGGAGACGTCGAAGGAACGACCGCAAGGAATACATCTGCTGTCTGTCAAGTACTTCGACATTTGGCGAGACAAGGAGGCATGCAAATAAATACTGTCATTTTTGCAAACTCAAACCTTTCTGAATACAAGAAAGTGGAGTGACTTTTTTCCACTTGCATAACAGTAATTCTGCGTAATGATTCACATCTTAACTTTCAGTCACAGGTGTTCGCTGACGGGAGAGGACCTGAATCGCTGTTGGCTGTTGCCATGTCCGAAACTTCATCCGACCATCTATCACACGAAGGGACTGTTACAGTTCCTCGCTATGATCAACAAACCGCCTCTGGTGAGATTATCAATGTGTTTTGTGGATGTCTGAATGTCCAGATACAATCGGTTATTTGTTCTACACCTTGGAAATAAACCAATGCAGTAGAAGATCTCAAGGTATGGACGAATTGTACTCGTGTTAACGTATGAGGTTTCATCAAGAGTCTGAAGGATATGTTGCAGTATGTCCATGATAATGACCGACATAATGGTTGGTCGTGGCTCCGTGACCCACGAAGTTTTTACCTTCACTGTGTATTTTTTGTAGGTTTACTGCGACTACCATGGGCACTCCCGCAAGAAGAACGTGTTCCTGTACGGCTGCAGCCCCAGCATGTCCTGGATGTCTGAGGATATTGAGAATCCCGCGGTGGCGCCCAACAAGGTGGAAGACACCGGTTACAAGGTAATTGCTTCACCTGAGATAAACCTATTTATTATATCATGGGTGCTATTCAGCAATTTTCATTGGCTCAAAGGCCTTTCATAAATATGTTTATTGACGGCTGAATCAAATTTAAGCCATTTTCAGGGTTGCCACGTGTCAGGGAAATGTCAGGGAAAAATGAAATTTTCTCCAGGTCAGGGAATTTTGAAAAAAATGTCAAGGAATTTTGGCCATTTGACCCATGTCAGGGAATTTCAGGGGAATTTTTAATGGACTTAAATGTGGCAACCCTGACTTTGATTGGGTTTTGTGTTTTTCAGTCAACAAACATTTTTGTGGACTGATTGGGCCATGATATAATAAACCAAATATTAACAATTTTTTCAGTCAATAAACAGAATATATGGGCACCTTGGGTTCAGTACAATTTAGCTTAATTGCCCTTGGGCCTAAAGGCCCTTGGGCAAATCAACTATTAGACAGAACCCCCGGTGTCCCTGTCTCTCTTTGTTGACTGAAAAAAATCGTTAATATTTATGAACGGTCACTTCATTTGCGTGCATCTAGTTCCAATGACAAACAGATTTAAGATCAATTGGAAAAGTTACCGTAACACTTTGTTTATTATGAAAGAACCTCTTTTAAGACAATCTTTTTGGCTGTGAGACGGAGGTGATCATCCAAAAGAATAGTGACCATAATAAACATTAATGAGTTAATAAGTATTTTTTGCTGCAAAAGGAAAATGACCCATGAAAGAGTGACCGTAAAGAGTTTTTTTTTTAAAAAAAAAATTTTGGAGGACACCAGTTTTTTATGTGGGGCCACTGATACCCCTTTTGGTGACGTCTGTCCTGGGTTTCAAAGCCAATGTGGATCCCTCGCTTGCGTGCTTTCTCGCCTGCGTTCAATGGATTCCTTAGGTTCCTCAGACCGAAAAAAGTTTATTTCAAGCATTACTGTGTAGTTACTGCTTATTTCAGACACTCCCCCGAATCCTGCAGAGCATTGCACCCGCCTTCTCCCTCAACAACTGCAGCTTTCTTGTGGAGAAGGCGAAAGAGTCAACTGCACGAGTCGTTGTGTGGCGGCAGATCGGTGTGGTGCGCAGTTACACCATGGAGAGTACTTACTGTGGGTGCGATCAGGGAGCCTACAGGGTAAGTGTGTTCCTTGTACTGTGGGTGCGACCAGGGTGCCTACCGGGTGAGTGTGCTAAGTGTATTCCTTGTACTGTGGGTACAACCAGGGAACTGCCGGGTGAGTGTGCTAAGTATATTCCTTGTACTGTGGGTACAACCAGGGAGCCTGCCGGGTGAGTGTGCTAAGTGTACGTTTTAGTGGATCGGTGGGATTAAAATCATGTGAACCGCAAATGGCACAGAAATCTCAATTATTCAAAATCTTTATCAAGTGTAGCAATGCTATTGTCATACTTTTGTTGATTGATGTTAGGGTCAGTCTATATCGACACGTGAGTTGGAGGAGATGGGACAGAAGTTCTGCGAAGGTGTGTCCAAGATGCGGAGTCGGCACATCAAGGGAGCGGCCGGAGTGGGCCCGGGCCTTACCGCCAGTCTGTCCGCTGTTTCAGGTTCACTCCTCGATGCCAGGTAAATTATGTAGTCATTTGATCTACTTTATTTCATGTATCAAAGAACTTTTTTAAAGCCAAACTTGCATATCAAGAAATGTGATTTACCTGCACCGCAGGAATTGGTTAGTGGTAAACCTCTACTGATCACCGACATAAATAGACTGTACGTCATAGTGCCAGACCAATTCTGTCCATTAAATTCACTGTCATCATTGACATAATGTTAAATTTTGATGGCGACTTTGACGGGCACGGTAACGTTATGTATCAACACACCTTAATGTTTAGTAACAGTTTAACCTACAAATTATCTGCAAAAAATAATCATGAAAGTGACGAAATTTTGAAAGTCTTTGACTAAGACTCTGAACAAAAAAAGTATCCAGAAAAACATCCTGTAAATGTTCACGCCAAATATTCACCTGAAATGATTGTACTTTAGGATGGAGGATGATGGCGGCACTTTGTGCGAATCCCAGACGAGTCCCGGGGAGACGAACCTGGAGATACCTGTCGCCAGCAACTCGGACTCGGACGGGGAATCCGACTCGGAGGACGGTGACCACTCCGAAGACAATGAGGAAGAGGACGACGAGGAAAACGGCTTCAACTAGAACATCAGTATTTTACATAACGAATACATGGCCTCGTATGACCGGATGATAAGTAATGTTTTTGGTTGGGATTATTATGAAAAGAGTTGTTGATTGACTGAGGAAAAAGGCAAAGTATGATGAACTTCATGCAGCATGGAAATGATAATGTTTTTTTACTTTTAAGACGTTAGTACGTTTAGAATACACATTATATGATGTGAAGTGTTTTCAATGTGTCCAAATCTATGGACAGTATAAGTTAAGAAGAAAAGGTATCAATTAACCTTAACGTAACGAATATCAAGTATTTTTAGGAACCTGACCAGATTGACAGCTGAGGGACTTAAGCTTTGAGTTGTTCTGCTGAACTTTATTTTTCAAAAGCAGTGCCAAATGCGTTACTGACTTTGAAGAGTTGATCGATTAAACACAGTGAAATGTATTGTCATGTTGGAGTAATCAAAGTTTGATGATATACATTTGTTATCTTGTTTAAAAAATTTTAATATATCTGTGATGTCTGCCAAACCAATGTGCTTCTAATTCAGTTGCACCGTTTTGCTGCTTTTATTTATTTAAGAAAGTTATTTTTCTGACTCTATGAACGATACATATCTAACATTTAACGCCCAAGTGTACGCTTTACACAATGTGATAACAAACTACTGCCTCGGTCATTTGTCTTAAATCATAAATAATTCTATTTTTAAAGAGATGATTTAATTTAGCTTTTTTATAACGGTGACAGTTGTACGTCAGTTCTTAGGTTTGATAGGGTAAATAATGGAATATCATACAATGCATTACATGGAAGTAGACATTAAAGATCAGGGCTTTACGTATAACGTGTAAATCCTCAACCATTTAAAATAATCCCGCTTGCATTCAGTATCGGTAGGTTTTGTAGAAGGGATTTTGGATTGCACATTTATTTTAGAAAAGTATAAACAGATTCCATTGTAAATTGTTCGTATTCCCTTAATTGTAATCTGAACTTTTCATGTCCTGTTGACCAAATACAATTCTTTGTCTCTAAGTTTTAGTTTATATTAGCTCGGATAACCAAGGTATAAACATTAAGTTGTCTTCATAATTATCACAATCGTTGCCGTTGTCGTCACTCTCAAACTTTACGCCTGACATACCTCAAGAAACACCACCCAATCACCATGTAAAGAGAGATGCTGAATTCCATATTTGAATCAAAATATTTTTAATTCATTTTATATGAAACAGACATTTTTTTCATTAATAATCAAAGTTATTTTTCTGCAATATTGAGTGAAAATGTAAAACTCTTATTTATCTTTTCTGTCCGTTAAAAGGCTATATCTATAAATTTTTTCTTGAACCTTATTGATATGCACGGGTGATACATTTTTTGTTGCAACTGTTCCATTCAGAATATTAACATTTTCTGTCTCGCCCGTCCTCGTATTAAAGTTTGTTGAACTATGACTTGTCACATGTTGTTTTTCACCAAAGACCACGAAGTCTTGGCAGAATACACGCCAGCTTTAAATACACATTTTTAACAAACGTTCATAACTTTCAGCGATCATTTGATTTTTCTCAGATTTCATTTTACGCCAAGTTGGGCCTTTCAATGAAAACTACTTGTTGTTTTGTAATAATATTTTTTATGAAAGTGATTAGTTTTGGAGACAAACGTGTAGTGGTCACTTTTGAAATGACGGAAGTGGTAGTTACATGAAAGATTAATCTGTGATACTAAAACACCTGTACAGCTAAATCAAAGAAAAATGTTGTTGTCATATTCATATGTTTGATGAATCAAAAAACCGTTTTAACGTTTTGTTTACGTTTGTACATATTTTATTTTTGATTTTGTAATAAATATATGCAAATCAAACGAATTCTATCCGTTTTGAACTTCTTTTCTAAACAACCAGCAACACGAAATTGTTTCGATTATCTTAAATTACAGTAATTAAAAACTGTGAAGAAGAATACTCCTTAAATCTTAATCGGGTTTTTCATAAACGCACAGAATTGGCATCATAGATTTTCCTGCAAGCAACAAAATGATAAAAAAGTTACCTGCAGTGAGGATTGAAACTGGGACCTCTGCCACCCTGGTTTGATGTCGTTATTACCGCCCGCATTCCGAAGGAATGGAGCAGGTACTGTTTTCACATGTGTGTGTCCACACCGGGGGGGGGGGCATGCCCAGTCCCATGTTCTTTCCTTGGTCTCTGGTTCCATGTCCTTTCCCAGGGGGGTACCCCAGTCCCCTGTTCTTTCCTGGGTTCCTGGTCCAATGTCCTTTCCAGGGGTGGGGGTACCCCAGTCTCAGCTGGGGGCAGGCTGGTCAATTATTATCCTGGCAGAGGGGGTACCCCAGTCCTGTTCTGGCAGGGGGTACCCCCACCTGGG
>JBCAUG010732166.1:0-11925 GCA_038406175.1 Haplosyllis leylae | reverse complement strand
CAATTCAAAGCAATAATTTGAAGTAAATCCTAAATCGAAGTTTCAAATCAAATTTATTTCTAATTCGAAGTTTTGTATATAATTCAAATTACAGTGTATAATATAGTTCAAATTTCCACTTAATTCGAAGGAAAACCTTGCCGACAAATGACTTCGAATTAACTGTGCCCATGCGAGTCTTGAGGAGTCAGGGGTTGAAGGCAAGCAGCAAATGAAGCAGTGATGAAAATGTACTGTTCTAGATAGGAGTGACTGAAACTTCTGAAGGTCATTAGTAATATTTTTTCTTCCCTAAATTCAACTAAATTCAATGAAGTTTTTGAAAGAGGATGGTGCAAGTGCCACTTGTAATTCAGGAATACCATTTCTAAATCGTCAAAACAAGCAATTAACATATTTGAAGAATTCAAGTGATAAATGATCACATTTTAGGACAATATAAACTGAACTTGTGGCATGTAGATGGCAATATATTCAATTTTACATTCATCACATTGGAATAATCTGTAAAATACATTCTTGCTGGCTCTGTAGATATTAGGAAGCTGCTGTGTGGGATTGGGGCATTCACATTATACATCATTTCAAAGAGTAAACCAAACACACTTGTATATTCATGTAATGTAACAGTGTGAAGATATTCTTTAATGTCAATCATTTTACAACACAGTATTATATCTGCACAATAATAATTAAATACCAACTATGATTTCTATAGATATGTACACATTGAGTCTGCATTTTCTTTTCTTAGAAATTCAATTTCTTTGGAAAAGCCTCCATTCATCGTTAATCTTTTACGAAATGTTCTTCAAATTGCTCCACCATCATCATCAACTGCAAATATTTGTATTTCTCAGTATTTCTTTCCAAGGAAATATTCCTTCTGTCATCTACTGAAAGTTCTACTGGAGTATTGTTTGTGACTTTTTCATACCTCAGCACTGTAGCATCAATTTCTTTCACTGAGCTTGATACACTAGAATTTTTCTCATGAACTCTGTTTCTTCATCTAACTCTTGTCAATGATATCTTCGGCGCAACATTTTCAAAACATTCTGGGACATTTTTTCTTTCTCTTCTATGCCAAAATGTCGTCACAAAATCTTACCGCTATACCATTTTTGGAAACCCCCTCTCCTTGTAATTAGCCCCCCGCGCTCATGTCACAGGAACACCAATGGGACTTTACAGGAAATTACAGAATTTTTGCCATTTTACAGGATTACTTATTATAACATCAAGACATATGTTGACCACCTAATGCACACCATGCTTCAAATCAAATTAAGATACTAACAAGGTACATCAATTCTTTGCAATAATTACTTCAATGTATTTCTCATTCAAATTAATAAAATTAATTTTATTCTATTAATTTAATCAACAACATTTCCATGTTTCTCACTTTTAAGACCTTCACTAATATTATTAGACATATAAGTCATATAAGGGAATTGCCTGTGTACTTACACTTACTGAAACATGTCAGTCTATGCTGTTGTGTTAAGAGCAGATCCACAACACACAAGATGTCTGCACTGACTGGTGTATTACAATGTAAATGAATAACTTCTATAATTTTACGATTCATCGAAGCAAAAAACAGCAAACTATTGTTCACACATTGGTGATGTTACATACAGTTTACATTTGTTTTGCATTAACTAATTCAGGAATACAAACCATTGCAGGAATTTAAGTCAAAATACTGACTAGATTCTGCAGAATTCCAGGATGACAAATACAAAACTACTATAAATAATTATTTTTGACTGGTATCCATTTGGAATTAAAGTACAGTCCAAGGCACGTACATGATTTAAATTTACTGGTAAGAAAATCATCAAATTTTAATTTCAACATCTGTTTTTAATTAATATTGTAAAAGTATTATTCTAGGCTACTCATTTAGGAGATGAAATATATTGTTCCCAAATTATTTCCCTGGGATAACAGATATCCAATCCCCTGTGAAATAGATATTGTGAAACCCAGCTCCATTAGTTGTGATTCTGTACTGTGAAGTGTTTGTCAGATGTTGAACAAAAAGATCAGAAGGGTTAATGTTAACCCGAAAATATTGAGCATCACAACATTCTTCCCCAGTTCTGTTCTCAGGATCAGTTAGAATTTCCCACTTGAAGTGCCCATCTTTGTATGCTTTTGGCATACTATTTTTAAATGAGTTTTTTATTCTTGATTTTAATAATCTCTTACTTTTCTCTTTACATTCAAGTGGAAACCAAGTATTATTATTCAAGGGAAATTTGTCAATATTTGTGAAAAAATCAAAGAACAGACAAGCTTCTGGATTCATTCCAAGTGGCTTCCAATTTTCAAACTTTAAATTGTTTTCCCAATAACCAATAGTATAATCAACATTTTCTCTATTGGGATCAATCAATTCAGAGTATGAATCTAACATCAAGTTGTCCCTGGCCTCATCTATCCACAGTTGTAATTGCAGTGTTGCAGTAGTTGCAATGTGGTCTTTAGCATTTCGAAGATTTGGACTTGCTGCAAGTAATTCAGGACATAAATAGGAAAGACTGCTGACAGGAATACCAAATATGATAATATCAAAATCATGTCCTCTTTTTAAAATTATTTCAGGAAGAGGTTGCTTGAAGTATTCTTCATAAACACTTGGCCATCTGGTCCAGAAACTTTCCAAGTCAATGGCATTTGCCTTCAATAAGTTTGCCTGCTCTTGTACAATTTCTTCATATTTAGGTTCATTGGGCCAACAAGGAAGCCCCTTTACATTAATCAGAGGATCAATGTCTTCATTTATTAACTCAACTTGTTTTGTCACTCGAATCTGTTCAACTACTTTGGGGTTGTTGATGTTTAGATTGAGTTCAACCTTGTGAAAGAATTTAAAACTTACGCCCCTTTTCCTCAGTACTTTATAAATTGGTGCAAATATCACATCACCATCTCCACCTTCTTGTTTAAAGAAAGGAAGATCATCATAACAAAAGAACGCATGCAAACCTATTATCAATATGTTTCCAGCTTCTAAATCAGGCTTTTCAATATTTCCATTTTTATATGATAGATGAACATCATAATGAATTTTGACAAAACTTGACCTCAATGTTTTTGCATTTGCTCCATGTTTTGCTAACCATTCCCTAAGGTCTAAATGGTTTATGCTGTCAAATCCATTTTTAAATAGATTATCAACCAGAATTCCCTTGATGGAAGTGATACCAACATCTAAAATTGAAAGTAGTTCTATTCTTGTTCTGTTATTTTCTTTGGTAGAAAAATCATGAATCTTCTCTTGAATTGAGTTCATTTTCCTTTGCAACAGGGTTGGGTTGTTAAAAAGATGGTCAAAACCCGATTCACCTGTGTGGATACCCATTTGGTCTGCCACTGAAAATGTTAATTTCACTAGTTTTTCAAATAAATATTTCAAAGAGAAACACTGGTGATCATGATCTAGCCTGTCTGTTGATGCATTCAGTCTTTTGTTTGTAATATAAGAAGTCAGAGTAAAAGCATCATTCAATGTTCTTTGAGGAACTCCTTCTGGTCTGTCCAGTTCTTCATAAACAGAATGAAGAAGTCTTTCAAAGTTATAGTAGATTGCTGGAAATAAATGACCAGCAATATTTTCTATTCTTTGTCCATAACTGCTGTTCCTTCCACTTCTTGCTTTCCCTCCAAGTCTCCATCCTAGTTGATATATTGTTATGCCATAATGTTCCTTCCAACCAGGTTGACTAGTCAAGGCCAGAGCTGCAGCACAGGATGCAGCACCTGCTCCCAAGATGGCAACTTTCTTCGGCTTGACCAGTTTACCATCATCAAATCCAAAACTGTTGATCTCTTCAGGTAGGGTGTGGATGTTGTTTCTGTTGTATTTTTTACCTTGCAAAATTAAGGTGTCTCCTTCCATTCTACACTTTCCTTTGTAGTTTTCATGTTTACGAGCAGCTGTTAGTATAGGTCTTAGGTATCTTCTGTTTTTATCAGTAGTTGGGCCGCATTCCTGGTCTGCAAAAATACCTCTGCCGAGTTGTCTCCTGTGTTCTAATATATGTATTCAACATCTCCCTTGGATTCAAAAGTTAATAAGATAGGTCTTGCACGTATTTGACTTTGAATTGACCAATTGACCAATTCTTCTAATAGACTTTAAAGGTATCTTCTTAGCCACATTCATGCGGTCTTCAAATTTGTCTTGTTGAACTAGGTTGGATAAAGAAACGATAATCTTTCTTTACAGTTTTCTTCAGACTCTCAATTAGATTCATATATGCCATGGAAGATCACATTGTTTTCTAGAATCTTATCCTCTAACCATTGTACACATTCATGAAGTGATTTATTCTTCTTTTCTGTAATTGCTACTTGGTTTGTCAGGGTTTGGTTCTTTGCTTTTACAGCAATTAGTTCCCTTTTGCAGTCATCAAAACCTTTCTGTAACTTCTCCATGCTATTCTGGAGTGGGGTTATAAGCCTTTCTAGCCTGGCAATTATTCTGTTTTCACTTTGTTGGATTTCACTCACATTCTCCTCAGTGTTACTATCCTGTGTATTATCCTCTGTAACTTTATTATCTGTTACCTCTTGGTTGTTATTGTTTTCCTCTATTTTAGTGTTAGATTCTTCCATCGTGATTTGAGGTCTTTGTTTACTTTCCATTTCCAAACTAGGTGGTGTCCTCTTCTTGACCTCGAGAGTGCTTCAGCTTTTCGGAGTATCTTTCACCTTTTCATGTATTTGTTCTACCCTTCCATGTCTTTTTTTTCTTTGGATGGGGGAGTGTCAACTGTGAATTAAACTATGCTTTGCTGGTCTTCTGGACAAGTTTGAGGTAGTTTCTTTGTCGACATTGTAAATATGTATCATCATGGTAATTTTTTCAACCTCGTACACTTAGCTGAACTTTTTACACTCTTCCGTTGTGTAGTTGTATTATCATTCATTGACATTTTTATGCATAAGTTTATACCTGATTTTCCAGCCATCCGTACCTATTTATTCTTTTATATGAAGCTATGATCATTCATTGAGTTGTTGCATATCCATTCTGGGTAATCACAACCTTTATTACTGATTTAAATCACATTTTTTCTTCCTCGCTGAAGTTTGCGTCTGCCATTAACGCTAACGCTAAGATTTGTCTTTTCCGTACATAAAATCACAATTATTCTTATGTTATGATTCTTAGTTTTCGAAAGCATGTACATCTTTTTCTTGGGACTCTGGAAGATATATAAGTCCCTTTTGTGAGGCCACTGATATCCCTGTTTAGACCATCTAGTGATGCCTGCCCTGGATTTCAAAGCCACGGTGGATCCCTCGCTTGCAAGCTTCATCCCTTGCATGCAATGGATTCTTCAGATTCACCTCTGTGTGACATCTGCTGACCACTCGATGGCCAGCATTGTGGATGAGCCTTTTTGATCCACATACTTTAAGATCATTTATCCACAAGCATCGGTGGTGGTTTGAACCCACAGCATCAAATTTGGTTTGATTTCTGTTTATTATAATAATCACTTGGTGAACGTGTTTCATTTTAACTTGTTTAATTAGGTTTGTTTTGATTACATTAATGCTGATTTCAATCATCCTTATCAATTTACCAATTTCTGAAACTGTGCCTAAAATGTGTGCAGATTTAAATGCTTTGATATCAGCAGTTCAAGTGTATGATTCTGGATCCGAGTTCAACATGTTTTTCTGTGGATCTGACATTTGCAGAAATGACTTGTTTATTTCCTCACAATGACATATTAATTTAATCCTCCTTTATGTTTATAACTGTGTTATCACCGTGTGAACTATTGAACCATCTGCACAGCTGGGATTCAAAAGGAACTCATGACTTTTGCAATAAATGATTACTATATTGCACATAACCAATATTTTACTTTTCAAGTAGTTTCAAAGAAGTTATTTGATTTCAGTCAACGTTTTGGTGGAATTAAAAAGTAGCAGCTTACAACTGAAACCACGACAACTGTACATAAAACTTAAATAGCCCATTGGATATTCCCCACTCCTGAGCAGATTTCTATTCTCTGCAGATTCTGTAAATCCATCACAGATTAGCAGACATCGATATCTAGTATTAAAAAATTCAACTGATTTTTCGGTAACCACTGCAGGTCATAAATAAAATAATTTGGTGAGAATATCAATAATTCAACGTAAGGGGAAAGTTTGTAGATTACAGTTTACTGTATTGGTCAATGATGCAGGTTTTGAAAAATTAATGGGACTTCATGAATGTAGCAGATATATCCCAATACAATTGAGTTATTATGCAGAAAAAGAAAACTAGATGCCGTCACCTTCTGGTCATTTTCCATAATGTCCCACGGTGAATAGAATTCTCCAATCGTGATATACGTTCACAACATTAAAATAACTAAACATAAGACATTTGTACATTAACATGGTATTTCACTGAGTCCGGTGGGTTTTTTTTGGAATTTTTTGGGAATTCGAGCGCGAAAAAAAAGGGCGGTTAACGTGTAGGTCTTCCGTAGTAAAGTATAAGGCAAGCGGCAAGTGTAGTTAACCTCCGTTGGCAGGACTCTTCAGTTGTAGCTAAAGTTACGGTTTTCGTAGTATGGTTCTGAACCTGTGTTAAGGCCCTACATTAACTTAAGGGCATTGCGACGGAATAGTCCCATTATTGCCTGCGCTTCCAAGTAGGCAGGGTATGTCTTACTTAGAAGGCAGTGATGTATTATAGCTTTTAATACTCTTATTACCGCCGGTGTACGAAGTATGAGTGAAGGTAATGTTTTCAATATGTTTGTCTGTCCACAGGGGCCGGGGGGGTACTCCCTTGTCCTGTCTGGAGGAAGGGGTAACCTCTAGTCACGTGAAGGGTGGTACCCCCGGTGTAAAGTTTTCAGTCACCCCACCTCCGTTTTCATTCACCCCTCCTTGGCGATTGAAATTGAATTTTTGATTTCAGTTGCACTTCCTATAGAAATCAGTTACCCACTCCTGATTTATCGGTATTGTGATACATTGTACACAATGTGGCAGATGAACCATAGAGCTGTGTGTGAGAAAAAATCAACTGTAACTGTCAGTGCCTCTAATTTTTTTAGAAAAGGTTCACTGTAACTGTAAACACCTAAAGGTGTTGACAGTTGAGGTAAACTTTTTGTAACAGGCTTTGTGGTTCATCTGCCACTTTGTGTGCAATGTATCACAATACCGATAACTTAAGGGTGGGCAACTGAATTCAATAGGGGAGCAACTGAAAACCTGTTTTCAATCATCCCCTGGGGGTGTGATGAGATCTCATTCCTTTTAGGTCCGAGCTGCCACCATGTCGAGGGGTCATAAAGACAAGACACTGTAGTGTGGTGTGGGATGCTGTTTATTGCCTCAAGCAGGAGGGATAAGCGCGGCAAACTAGAAAAACACAAAAATTAGAAAGTTTAGAAGAATCGGCAAAGTGCCATCCGAAAATTCCATGTGGGTAAACTGATAAATCAAAACGTCTAGCATATAGGCATATTTTAACAACAGTTATGAAAGTACTGAAAGAGAAATTCTATTTTTTGAGTTTTTCTGAAACTTGATTCAAGCTCATTAGTTTACATGCAATCCGCCTCGCTGTTCCCCCCTGTGAAGGGACAGCAATTGAGGAAATCATCCCATAGACGCAATGTTATTTTTGGAATTTAAAATTGGTACGTTATTGTACTGTGTACATAAGGCCACCTTCAGCATTGCCACTGAACAAATTATTTTGAATAGAGGGAATACTGTACCTGGCTATGAAATAGAGTTTCAATCTAAAAATGTCACAAGATCTCAATTTTAGGTGGTTTAAGTTTACACTTAAACCACCTCATACAATCATGATCGGCAACTTCTTTTCGGCAATTTGGGACACTTCCCATTGGAATGTTTTTGTCAAATTTGGACACAAGACACCTCATGACATATCCCAGGAACCTTTTTGGTCACAATTAGAGGGTACTCGGGATTCACTGATTTGATCAAGAATCAGCTCATAGGTGTATTCTAGGGTGTTCTAGATACCTTGGTTTGGAGTTTTGAATATGTTGCAGATTGGCCGTTTGCTGGGTCAATAAGTAACGATTTTTGAGAATTTTTCAGATGTCAAAAAGTTCAAAATTTTTTTTGACCACTCAAATTTTGGAATTTTGGGCCATAAATTGCCATAGATGTGTAATAATATGTAAATTAGATCAGCAATTTTTTTTTTAGTGGTCCGGTCTCTGAGCTATCGCCATTTGAGTAACTGGCTGTTTTTTGGTCAGCAGACAAATCATCCATTTATGGCATGAAGGGTCAATGATAGGGTATAATGTCAATTGATGATTTGTAGAGGATCTTCTTACCTACCAAAAGGCACCTTTTGAGAATTTTTACGATTTACTGTTTTCTTGTAAATTGAGAAAATGTGAAATTTTTTTGATGGGCAGCTGCATTTCATGTACATGTGCTGAGAGGTCAAAAATGATATGAGTAATATGATATGATATGAGATAATGATTCTCTAAGGGTATGTAATGTCAAAATTAACAAGGAAGCCATTTGGCTTCATGCAGAGCTGTTCCCATGTCGTTCCACGTGAAAATGACCAAATTTGTCATGTCCACCCCAAGTCTCACTCAGCCAATCAAAAGGCTCCATTTGTTCAAATCTCTCAAAAATTTCTGAAACTTGAGAGAAATTGTGAGATTTCACCAAAAAATATTTCCCATTTAAAGAGCAAAGCTGTTAAAACAGCTCTGCTAAAAAGTTATGAGCAATTTTTGAATTTTGCTGCATGTTCTCTGTCCAGTTTTCTATGACTGCTACCACAGAGTCTCTATGGTGTCTGTGTGTCCCAGCCTCTTTCTAAGTTTGTGATAGACCTGGAAATGATGACTTTTTCACTAAGTCCAGTCAAATTCAACCCCAGTAACTCAGTCAAGGACCTGGACACCACGAGTACCATGGAGTCCCTGTGGTGTCTGTGTGTCCCAGCCTCTTTTTGAGTTTTTGGCAGACCTGGAAATGATGACTTGTTTACTAAATCCAGTCAAATTCAACCCCAGTAACTCAGCCAAGTAAACTGAGTTACTGGCTTTTAATTTGACTAGATTTAGTGAAAACATCATTGTTTCCAGGCTAAATTGATGTGGAAACAACGAAAATTGTGGTGTCCACTCCAAATCTCACTGTTAAGTCATGTGACCACCCCTCTGAGCCAATCAGATGGCTCCATTCTCTCAAATCTCTTAAAACTTCTGAGAAATTGAGAGATTTCAGCCAAAAATATTTCCCATTTAAAGAGCAAAGCTGTTAAAACAGCTCTGCTAAAAAGTGTGACAGTAGATCACGTTACATATTTCTGTTAACTGGGCACTGTGTTAAAGTAAATTTTTTCAAGATCTGATTCCTTCACCAATAGGAGCTAATGTTTTATTTATTCAATTTCTAAATCACCAACGTTTACTACTAATACACCCTGCAGGAATAACATCCATTTCTGACTATTTTCAATACCTTCAGTCAATTCTGACTGGGTTTTATAATGGTACTCTATGAGAAAATATATTTGGAAGCATAAATAAATAACCACTACATTTGTATCAAAAATAACATTGAACTATTATATTTATATTAGGGAGAATTGAACTACGTTGGAACTTTTCCAGTACACCAAAGGATGGCTCTGATATTTACAGATATTCCAGCAGGAAGTGGGTTTTAACCATGTTCTTTGTTGGAAATCTCTGGTTACCAGAGGCATCCCTGAGTGAGCTGGAAAAATTCCAACATAGTTTGCCTCTCTCTAACATAAAAAATAATAGTTCAATATTATTTTTGAGACAAATGTATTGCTTATTTATTTATTTTTCCAAATGTAAACCACCATTGTAAAACTCAGAATTGATTGACACCCTTGAAAACAGTGAGAAATGGATGCAATGTGTCATAGTGCTATAGTGATAAAAGTCATCCTGAATGAAAACTCATTTTACAATTTAGTTTAAATAGCTTAATAGGACCAATTTATGAAAACTCTCCCCAAAACATTAGGTATAATCCTGAAATTATATTTAGCAAGTGTGCTTTCATGTTACTTAAGTTATGTTTTTAGATGCTATTACAAAATTTCAATTGTTTTCAAATGCTCAGGAGGTACAAATAAACTATATTAAATTTCATTCGCATTCATGCTAAAAATAATTCCTCATATACTTTCAGACAATTAAGAAAAATATGTGAATTTCAAGCACCATTCAATCAAAAGGCATAGTGGATTATCCACCATGTTGATACCTTACTATAGACCAAAATTCGTATCAACATCCCTAAAGTATATATATATTTTAAGTAGTAAACTTTGTTTCTGTAGTTGTTCAATTGATGTGTGCCAATTAAGTTAATTGAACTAATAACGGTTAGCATTCGCAAAAACGTGGAAGGGATAAGATTGTGTGTAAGGGTCAACCATTGCAAGAAATCTAAGGCATAATATTTTAATTGTTGTGACCAATTAGCAAATAAACTGAGAAAATGACGCTGTCCCGACTTGTACTTGTTAGCAAGGCCACTTTTCAATGTGGCAGGCGAAAGATGGCAGGCTGACAGAAAAGGTGCTAATAAGACTTTTAATGATAAATGAACAGACATAAGGACAATCTCTAGATCATTAGGGAGCAAGATATATACTATGAAGGTCGTGATATCCGAGAATGCCATGAGGTATAATTTAGCAACTAGCGGACAGTTCAGTTTTCGTGAGTGGCAGACAATGGTCACAATACTTGGCTATGAATTAATAGGAACAATATGAGATGAGGTGAAGTTTGACCCTAGTTGGCATGAAAGAAAGACTTCTCAACCAGCCTCTTAAAATTACAAGTTTATTCCCGAGATAAATGACTGAGTTGTTACAAGCCAGCAATAAATGAATGTTGGTACAACACGGTGCAGGAAGTTCAGACAATGCTGCCATTTGCCAGGATATCAGTAAATTCAGTCTAAGGCTTTACCATGGTGGTCTATGAGAAAATATTTGGAAGCATAATATATTTGGAAGCATAAAGCCGAGCTACGTTGGAAATTTTCCACTGCCAAAGGATGGCCCTGCGAGTCAACTAGAAAATTTCCAATGTAGCTCGGCTCCTCCTAATATAAAATGTAATTGTGCAGTATTATTTTTGAAAGAAATGTATTGGTTATTTATTTATGCTTCCAAATGTTTTCTCATTGACCACCATTGTAAAACCTTAGACAGAATTTGCTGATATCCTAGCAAATGGCAGAATTTACTGAACTTCCTTCAGGGTGTGCAATATTACTAGATGTAAAGAGATGCGTTTTAATATTCTCGATATATATTGTTTTAGGTGAGATATGAATAATTTAATGGATCCAGAAATCAAGGTAAGTGAGACTCTGTTGTGGATAAAATGAGGCAATGGATGTTTGCTCCTCAATGAATCACCTAAGTTGGAATTATTCCCACAGGGATTCAAAAGATTTCGGTTATGGTTCCATGTCAGAAAACAACCAATTTTTGCTACGGTCTTTTCATGGAAGAACTCTGCTTTGGAATTTTTTTCCCGTTTCATGTGGTTTTATTTATGAGGTTTTCTTCGAAGGACTTTTATACTTATCTTGGGGAATTTTCTTACCCATTAGACTAATTCTCTTTCAATCTGGTGGTTGCAATGGATGCAGACTCACCTTTTGCGTTACATACAATGCGTTATTAGGAAATTGGTGAAAGCTTAGTTACGAAGCTAATTTCACAGAGAAACTGCGTCTAGGTGAGTCAGGTTCCCAAATATTTATCAGAATTAAAGACAGACTGCAATGTGGCTACTTGGGCAGAAAATATACAGGTTTAGGCAAAGGAATGACAAGATCCATACGTTTAATAGGTGGCACAGGAGCTTTCCC
>JBCAUG010732155.1:0-11925 GCA_038406175.1 Haplosyllis leylae | reverse complement strand
ATATTGGCTCAGCAGAAAAACTCAAAATATGTCTCATAGTATTTACTTTTATTCATAGATTTGGCCATAATTTTTGGTTGACATTCGTTCAGCAGTTTTTCAGATGCGGATGGATTTAAATCCATCTCTCAGATGCTCTATAGAAGTCAATGCATGTTTCGTGCTGTGCAATCATTAAAGTTTCATGTGCTCACACCGGCTCCCGACCCCTGACAATGCATCTTTTGTCGTAGCCGCGTGACAAGTTTTCATTTTCTCACAGAAAATGTTTTTCTAATTAATCTAATTTAAAGCTTTTGTTGTGTTTGTAAAAGGTGACAATAATTTTTGCTGTTTTCTTTGGATCCGATGCCAAGGATCTTACATGTTTAATTAAAAACTTGATTTAAATGTCACTTTGTCGGTTTCTTAACCAATGATTGGCAAACACAGTGTTTTGTCATGTGAATATCATATTCATCTTCTTCATTGATGACTCAACAAAAGAGTCGCCTTATTGATTGAAACAGTGGTTTAGTTAGATTACTCCATCATTTGTGTGAACCCGGGACAACTTGATGTCTTCAAATTAAATCTGCTCACGGTGCTCTGAGGAATGGGAGGTCTTTTAGGTCCTTCGGGTACGGCGGTGGGTCTCAGGTACGGCTGAGACTGTATCACATTCGCGAGTTATTCACATAGACCTCCGGTACCCTAGATCTCTCTAATGTGTGTCTTACGTCTGATTCCATATACGCAAGAGCTACTTGTAGTTTAATTGGTTTATTGCAGTATGTTACAATACTCTGTGTTATGCTACTTACAGCATTTAAGCCTAGTTAACTATACAGTATTTAAGCCTAGTTACTATGTGTATCACTGGTTCCTGCGTGAAGC
The DNA here is from genome assembly GCA_038406175.1 of Haplosyllis leylae. Taxonomy (NCBI): domain Eukaryota; kingdom Metazoa; phylum Annelida; class Polychaeta; order Phyllodocida; family Syllidae; genus Haplosyllis; species Haplosyllis leylae. Next base: position 11,049 of record JBCAUG010732155.1, on the reverse strand, counting down.
AAACTGCTACTGAATAGAATGCTACCTTAAGTACTTGTGGTACTTGACCTTGATTGGCTCTCACTAACATCTATAACCATTGGCTACCCATCTGGTTGGGTCCTCCGTGAGGCTTCCAACTGAGATGTGTAGTCGACAGCTGCACGGCAACTTGGGCCTTCGCAGGAATAGCCTTTGTCACCAGTGAATCTTCCTTCGCTCTTGGCACTTCAGCTCACTTCCTCACTTCACCACGGGTTATATTCAAACGGAACTCAAGACTTGTTGTCTTGGAAGAAAATGTCAAAATTCAGTACTTTTAAGAAAATATTTAATTCATTTGTTTATGTTTCAGTAGGTACTGGCACAATGAAAATTCAGAAGGAAATTGAGTATCTTAGAAAAGACAGTAAAATTACCAATATTTCATGGCCTAAAGTTGCCATTTTACAGTTTTGTCACTATATTTTCCAAATTACAGACTCCAAACGTAAAATATCTCCTGCAGAATTGTTAATTGTGTCACAATCCACAAAAACATATAGGAATTGAGTATTTTCCAAAAAAGTACTAAATTTTTATATATTCTGCCGAGACAAGAAGTCATGAGTTTCGTTTGAATATAACCGGTGTTCACCCCCTGATCATATACAAGTTAAAATATATGGACGTTTATGAGGATTCTTGCACCTTGGCCAAGTGAAATTGCAACCAAACTGCAGGCCACGTCGAGGATCAGAATTGTATATCAAATTTTTATATGTGTCCCAAGCAAAAACCTCCACAAAAGTCATGTATTACCAATGAATTTTCTTTTTTCTTAAATTTATTCTGATAATGGTGCTAATCTGTACTTTCATTCCATCATTATTGCTGATATAGATGTAAATTCCACAATATCCGAAAACAGCTTTCAAATGCATAAATGAATAAAAAATATGAAAACTTTCATTTCATAAATTTACACGACTAAGCACAATGTCACTGCTATCTTCATGACTACCATAGCAACCTAAGGACATTTTCCCAGTAATTATGTCTTTTTTGTACATTTTGTAATGAATGTTATTCTAATGAAGTAAAATTAAACTGACAGGATAAGGCCAAAGTATATTACACGTGTGTTTTTGTTTTGAAATGCGCGTTGTCTGTGTCAGTTTATTCAATGTTATTTCGTTGAACTTCGTTTCTGAATTTTCACCCAGACGGAAGAATTAAACAAATCTGGTTTGTAAAATATTTTCCATGAGAAATTTTGGTCGTTCTGGCTGAGGTAAAAAAAAATTCTCACAGACTACCATCATAAAACTATTTACAAAAGAGTAAGAATTGAATATTCATCCGGTGGAGTGTATTGTTGAATTCCCCTCAGACGTCCAGCAGTGAATCTCCATCCTGATAAAAAATAAGATATAAACGAAGAGTAAATATTGCAGCTATTCTCATTTTATCATCACTGTCCTTCACTCGTCTAGACTTTCGTAAAATACCACTATTTTTTACAACCTTGCAGGAATTGAGTGTTTTCTGTAGATTCTCATTAATTCAGGCTGTAATGGTGAGGTAATTTACGGATGTTGTTGAAGCCTTGAACGTCTCATATATATCTTAACAGTATTTCTAAAACGTATTCAGCACATTTAAGATATTTTTGTACTTTTAAAGCAACTTTTGTTTACAGCCGAGCACGTGCCACTACGACAAATCCAGTGGTAGTGACATTTTAGATGCCATAGTTATCTTCAATAAAACCGCGGGTTGTAAAAGAAATTCTTGTCACTAATTCATGAAACGTTAGGAATCTACCGTGAACGTGTTTTATGCGACCAGACCAATGGAATGAATTCTCTCATCCAATGCATGCTTTGGCTGGTATAGATTTGAAGGTGGCTCGCAGCTGATTCGTTGACTTGCATTCTTGGCTTTAGAATGGTCTAAGTAGATGGCCCATCGTGTTTTGATCATTTAAGGCAAATGCAGCTGGAATTCTGATCCATTACATTGTTAACCGGCCTTGACCAGGAGTTTCTGCCCAGTTCTTAATGAAATGCATTGATCTATTTCTGTTGGTATTCAATCATGACCCAGATGTAATGAGGATGTTATTCCACAGGGAGTATGAAATTTCTAGGTCAAGTTCAATGTTCCTGTGGTTCAGCTTATGAACAGACAACCGTATTAGGGCCCGTTTACACCAAGCGTCAGTGTCAATGCAGAGTCAATGCTGAGATGGCGCTTGTGACATAGTACTCATTGGAATCAATGGAAACAGAGTCACTACAGAATGGGGCTGCAGCCCATTTCAGAGTGACTCCATTGATATCAATGAGAGCTATGTCACACGGGTAATCAAAGATCTAGTGTTGACGCTGACGTTTGGTGTAAACGGGCCCTTGGAATAGTATCACCATTCACCGTGAAGCATGTGAAATATTGACAGAATTTTATATGTAAGAAATCTGATACTGCTTCACGAAAACAATATAAAAAAACTTACATTTTTTGTAGATCTAATTCATAAACGTAAGCGGCCATTTCTTTCAATTTCTGTACATTTAGTCGTCGTCTCAGCATATCCTTGACATTCAGACCTCTTAGACTAACAAGAAAGAATTAGGTCAATCAAACAAGACATATGCGTCAAAGATAACGATGGAGACTATTTAAAGCTATGTCTAAAAGCTGTCTGTAAATTGTACGGCTTAGTGGACGCAAAGTCCAGAAGTTTTGGGCTCAAATCCAGGTAAAGGTGGGGCTGAAGGATATTTTTATCTCATTAGTAACTGGAAAGGACTTCAATCAGAGAAACCAAAAGAAAACCGTAATCTCGCAGAAGTTCGTGATATCGTCTTTATGTTCCCTCCGCAATGCACTGAGTTTGTGATTACAGTAGGCGACTCCACAAAGCACGTTTATTGTTCAATTACGAGGAACGTGTTGGAAACTTTGATTTAATTCACTCAGCATTTTTTCACCAATTCTCTACCACATTTCAGTGTTTACACGGAGCCGAGATTTTTGCCTGGTATTTTTCCTGAAAACACTATGCCTTGCTGTACGTTTTTTATTCCGCACAAATATTCGCTTGTAGATAGCACACCGTGGAGTTTTCCATAGAAATACTCAGCCCTCCGGGGACAAATCTTTATTTTATTTGTGTAAAGTGTTGGAGAGAAGAGTGTTTAGAAGCACTGTCTATGTGATTGTAACGCAGGCCCGACAGCTGTTTGTCCAATACTACACAATCATATGATGTTAACACAGTCCCGAACAACATCCTTCCGCTGTCTTGCCTCATGTCAAATTAAATGTTGCAACTGGGAAAATATAGATTCTTTCTTGTGCCCGCTGCATTTTTTCACCAGTTCTTTGAATGTCATTCAAGAACTACTTTTTTCTGAAACTTTTTACGCACTCGTAGAGAAAGGCACGCTGAGAAATTGGATCTTCTTTGCATTACAAGAATATTCCAATGTTACAATCGAGGTGTTCACAAACTCTGCACAATACAAGAATGACAATATTGTCAACTTTGTTTTGGCTCTGCCATTAAGAATGAACAAGGCCAATGAAGACTGCAACCTAAGAATACATAAGCACGCAACCCATTGATATTTAATTTCTCATTTGCTAATCCCAACTGGTGTAATTAAGGGAGAAAATGGCAAATTTATGGTAGTACAAAAATGGCATTAATGCCATTATTGCCAATTTTGTTTGTTTGTGGAAACCTCGAATGCTCTGTGTGCGTTCAAAGAACTTCGTGGGTTATATAATCCGATCTGAATGTTCCACTCTGTGGATTTCGGAGACCAAATTCCACAGAATTTAAAGGATTCAATGGACGTTTTCCTAAATGAAGCAGACCTCAAGCAAATTCATGATATCTGCGAAATCGCTTAAGCAGAAATTGGGTCAAATATAAAGATCCCCTGTGCAGCATTTGTATTCTGGCGACGTGGTAGCATGCTAATTTCTTACACAAGAGATAGCAAGTTCGAATACTCCGTTTTTACAAAATAATTTTGACAAATTCTGTAGATTCCTTGGAATCCATTTCGGAAAAACTCGACTATGTGTTCCATTACGAAATTGTAGATCTAGGATGGACTATTTTAAACAGAACTTGTTTTCATACTCTTGCTTTGACCATAAGATTCTATCGTTGGACTGATGATGATGATTACATACGTGGTATCGTGTAAAACTAATATTTGCACTGCAAGCAAATCCCATGTCGAAAACTGTTTGCTGGGAATTACATGTAATCTATGGCATAACTGGAGACTGCAAATGAGACAAATTAGGTCCCGGTGTAAGAGATGATCAGCTATATCTCTTCATTTGTTCATTCTGCATCTCCTCATTTTTGTTCTCCTCATAGTGTAATAATAATCAAGCATAATGAGTTATTCGGACATCAGCCGTCAACTCAAAAACCCACTCACTTTGTTCTGTTTTGATTTAATTAAAAAATTCCTGGGTGTAACTCCTGCAATATGTTACTACAAATAGCGATCCTGTGGGTGTTCACTGTTTCCAATCAGATGCATAGTAATTAACAAGGAATCGGTCATTGGCCCTAATTCCCACAGTCGAATTTCAATTTTCTACACTGAAAGGAATCACTCAACATCCCTGGCCATTTGCGTAACATTTCACCGATCAGAATAGGATCTTGAAATTGCATTACAATTTACGAGCGGAAATTCTCCGCTCTTTTCACTTAGATGACAAATTGACACATTTGTGATACTTTTCCAATATTGGGAAAATGTTAATGCAGAGCTTCGGTTGAATTTGTATCAAAATAGAAATGACATTAAAATCTAAACATGACGTCATCATGGTCAGTGAGGTGAAGGTCATTGTTTTTTTAATTTGTCTGAATAACCAAGAAACTTGGAGTCAAATTAAGAAATGTCACTTTTACCCGAGAAAAACACTAACGCGGTTTATAGTTATATAACATAGACAAGCAATCGAGGTTTTCACAAAAACACAAAGTTGGCGAAATTACAGTATTGCCAAATTTGTATTGTCATATATTTTCAGTTTCCTTTTATATTGGCTTTATATGATTTAGTAAATGCAAAATTGGAGATCATTGTATAAAAAAGGATCACATTTTAAGATTGAACTCTTGACTTGACTACGGCACAACCAAAAACAAATTGGCAATATTGGCATTCTTGTGCTCCAGAGAGTTTGTGAACAACTCCATTATTGTACAAATATTATGCGCATGAAAGTGTCGTCGACGATATGTTGTTTTACCTGTGATTAAATGCAAGTGAGTAACCCAAGACCAGTCAATACTAGAAACATTATCTTTAACTGTAATAATGTCCCATAACTTGACCTTTCAACGCGACAGCAAAATCAATCAGTGCTTTTTCCGGCAAATCAGCTCATAAAGTGGACGGTAAACACTGCAATGTACAGTTGATCCTAATACTTTATTTACAATGTCTTGTATGTCTGTTGAAACTAAACCTGGTAATACAGTGATCTGTCAGTGACTGATGATTTTCGCCTCAACCTAACAAAATGGACCCTGGTCAACAAGCTAATTCATTATCCTAAAGGACGAACTCAAATAGTCTTCGTGGATATTAACGTTTCCCACTAAGGTCAGATGAAAGAAACAATAACGACTTTTACATTTTACAAAACAAAAATATATTTTAAAGAAGTGTTTCAGTAAATTTCCAAAATATGTTACTAACTGTTTAAATGAAGGGTCTGTAAGTATCTTTTGTTCTAATCAAGAATTGATTTTTCATAATCGGGTCAATTTAAAAATATAGTATAACTATGTCTCTTAGTCCTTAACGACACATTCTGGAAAAAAGAGAAAGAAATCCACAAATATCCTCAAAAGTATGTGATATCATGTAAACACCAATCACATGTATTGCTCCTTAAGTCAGCTCACCATATGCAATAGGTATTAACATTATATTACAGACAGTTTTCCTGATGTATGCGGATTTCTTAAGCTGCTTGCGAGACTATGTATTTTGAGGGGATAATGTGTCAGTAAGGATGCGATGGTCCCCGGCGTGTGTATGTGATGTTTACATTTGTCAACGCATCTTCTTCGTTACAACTAATGACGTAAATGACCTTTCTAGGACCGGAAACTAGTTATTTTGTAAAATTAAACACACAATTCCCTCGTCGTGTTGTGAGGAAGAGTAATATTGAAATGACGAAGAAATAAAAGCATGATGTCCCGTCTTCGTGTCCCGCATAAAAAAACACTAATGAGGTGCGATGATTTTTGTTGATAACAACACATAGGATTATGTTTTTAATCTATTTTGACATTTGTTGCATGTGATCTGTGATAAATATTATTCCATAGCTAGATGTCATAATCAGAGGTAATTAAATTCTTAATTGACTTATTAGATCCGTACACCTTGACAACCGAACAAAATTATCCTTGCACCTTGTTTTTAATTTTTTTTGAAGAAAATGTCACAAATCGTGATAGGTCAACGTGTGATCGCCATCAGTGCACTTGTCGTCGTTAACGTCAATCATTTCTGGTCTAAAATTATAGACAAATAATCTTTTTACTTTTGTGAAGAAAAATGACTTAGATTGAATTATTTTGTTTTTACGAGTCTCTTGTTCCTTTGCCCTGACATAATTTTGTGATTGCCAGAACGATTTTTTCGAAAACCAAAACATATTTGGGTTGAACATCAACTTTGAACTTTCAATAAGCAACGGGGAATCAGCTGGGTTAAAGAATAATGAGCATAGTCTATTGATATCGAATAGATGACACTGACATATATTTAATTAGGTTAAAATTTGAAATTGAGGCAAAAAAGGTGAAGTCATTGCAATGAAAACTGCGACTATTGAGTATGGATTCAGTTGAATTAGAGCAGTATGTCTTGTGGTTTAAAAATATCACGTATTTTAAGAGTTGAAATCTGACTTAGACTCGGAAACCATCGCAAAGGAAGAAAAGTGTTATTTCTTTCCAACCAATTACCAACACGGTACGAGCAAAACCTGTTCATCGAAGTGAGATAAAATCGTCTGGATTTGATTTGCTTGGTAGATTCGTCGAGATTACCAGAACAGAATAATACGGTATTGTTTTCATCGATTTTTTCGTGTTTAAAGGAGTCAAAATAACTTTGCATGAGATTAATAATCTTGTCATTTCTTACCATCCAGTTGGTGATTGCTGGTACCAAAGTCGACAGCCAGCAACACAAAATAGACATATATCTGTCAACTGCTAATTGTGTAACCTTAATTCACAGCCTTCTAAAAATTTTGAAGAATGAGTCATTAAAACACTGATTAGTAATTGCACAGTGTGGAACTGAACTGATGCCTACCCTGCTCAACTGATTATACCTCCTAAATTGAAACACAAAATTTACAGGTGTGTCAATATTGTAAATCTTGTGTTATTTACGAAAACTCCGAATCCATCAAATTTCAATTTTTGGCAATAAGTCCCAGTGGTGCTTTAAATCAGTCAGGAACTTCTTATCATTCACTAGTTCCAGCTTTGAACATTTTTCATTAAGAAACAAAACTTTCACCATAATTCTTGGATTGTCATAAATGTACATTCAAGAAGATATGAAACTGTCTTTGACACTAACAACTGTAAAAAAGTTATATGTCACGACTTATATATCTGAGTGTGAAATTCATTTTTATGATGTTAAGTTGTCTGATAAGATCAGACGAAATAGTTTCAGATTTTAAAATACATTCCGACTTACATTTACTTTCAGATGTGTCGGATTGCTCTTTTGCAGCTGATAAAAAACCGCATCAGGAAAAGAGGTGACAACATTTACAGCTCCGAAGCAATTAGAAAGGCAATAATGTGTCTCATAAAGCAGATATCGAACTTAATTAAAACGGAGTTATTATCAAACGTCACCCTACCACAGAAAAAGTCGGGAATAATTTAAATGCGAGATTGTGAAAGTGATGGATAATTTCATTTTCGTTTAAATGAGCAGCAAATCATTATCAGTGAAAGTTTAGGATTTAAGTAAATTACAATGAAACGCTGCTTTATCCTAATCAGATATTTTCACTTTTACACATAGACTAGACTTTCTGTCTTAAACCACAACAAAAGAACTCTCTGGTGATTGTATCAACAAAGAGTGGTACTGCAAGAATTTTTTTGAAGTACTGAGGTAAATTAGTGTACACAATCTGAAACCTTTTTTCCTTAAATTTAGAGAAAATTTAGAGATTTTCCACTGACTTCTGTGAAACCTGCCAAACCGCGAGCATTGTGTTTTGTACACGCACATTAGAGGCAGTTTACCCTCAAGACGAAGAAATGTTTTAAGTAGTGAGATAAATTAATGGATACAATCCAATGCCCTTTTCACTAATTTTTAAAGGAAAATATCAGATTCTCCATTGACTGGTATCTGGCCGGACAAACCTCGTGCAGCGCTTTGTACTCGGACATTAGAGATGGTTCTCCCTCCAGGCGGGGATTGTTCGCGGTGTCCGAGCATCTCTCACGTAGAAAGGTCTAATGTAGTTACGCTGACATTAGACGTGTCAACGATACAGGTTTATTGCATCATTTTCAAATGCACTTACGGAGACTTTACTGGTGAGGACATCTTGTGGATACCGATCTCTACACGTCAGCACGGAGCGACACATTTCACATGTTTTCAAGGTGCATACAAAAAGTTGAATTTTTGTGTCAGATATTGTCACACTTTGTGTCCGTTGACTCGTATCAACATCGAAGGCCATAACGCTTTGTATTTGACTTCCTAAAATTGAATTGATTCCAACATGTTTTTGGTTTTAACATTTCCATCTGTGCATGAGAATAATTTCAAAAGGAGATTTTCTTTGATATCATGTTTACACTACTGAGGATGAATTCTGCTCAGATTAACACCAGCTGGCAGTGCATGATTTAAGCAACATGCACTAACATGTTTCATATGTTTTCACGGTGCAAACAAAAAGTTTTGTTTTTGTGTCAGATATTGTAATACTTTATTTCCTTGGACTCATATCAATATCAAAGATCATCATGCCAAACACCCCCCTCACCCAGGTAACCAGGCAGCATCCTGTTCCACTGATTGACAGTGGGTTCTTCACCAATGGCCACGGGGATGTACCAGTTAGTGGGAAACCTCAGTCCAACCATTGTGGGACAACCACCATCCCCACACCCAGCCATGGATGTTGAGACACAGAGGGCCATAGACAGCATCATGCCCAGAGGTTCCCCAAGACAGAGCTGAGGTCACCAATGCATCCTCACCTTGAGACACCAGACAACCCTGGATTGGACAAACCCAAAGATGGAACACTCAACCCCAGATTAGACAAGCTAGGAGATGCAGAAGCCACTTCAGACTAGACAACCCCTGACGAGACAAACCATGAACAGGATTCTCAGGTTTAATGTTTTTAATATTCCAGGTATCATGTCACAAAGTGCCATACTTGATTATGTAAATACATTGTGTAGTTTTGTCATAGATGCCTTAAGCGTGTAGATTTGTTATTCAATGTAGATTTGTTAAGCATAGATGCCTTGAGCATGTAAATTTGTTGTTTCAGTAGTTCCGTTGTAGACGTCTCAAGCGTATTATTCTTGAATATTGTATTTTTTGCCGTGGTGATAGTGCTCTTTGTCAGCACAATGTTGTGTGCGCCCATTTAAATGCTGCATTGCTGCCACGTCTATTGTTAGTAGTGAGTTGCGTATTCCAGATTTGTCGATGTGACCACTGTTTGTGTTCATTTATGTCACCAACGACAGATTGTTTTACAACCTACATGAGCAGAATTTTAATGTTACGCCTTCATGTATTGTATGCCAGAGTATTCATCATCAAAAGTTCAAAATGTGATATTTAAACTGTTTTAGTCATGAAGATGACCTTTTACATGAATATTGCCATACTTGTCATTATTTATTATTGCCTTAGCCTTAAAAGCCTCATTGCATTGTCTACATTGATTTTTAATGTTTACATCACTGTGTGTCTTATCTGTTTGTCCTTACCATTGTCATTTTTATTGGGTTACTGCTCATGTTGTGCATCATTGTTGTGGGTCTTATACATTACCATTTTTATTGATTTGTTTTATGTCGTACATGTTATGCCTGTAAGTTACCTTTATTTAAGAACTTTCAATAAACATCCCAGTTGAGGACGACTGGATTTGTGTAGGGGAGAATGTCACGGAGTGACCTTTTTGTACTCATCGTAACCAGTTCCCCAGTCCACTAGACTTGGGAAACGAGTACTGGTTGTCACAACTGACATGACAACTCTGCGAGCTGCTGTGTTGGAAGGGAGGTGTTACCCCTATGGATGCGGGGTGGACACAACTTTTCATGTTTGTTGTGCATGCGTAATGCACCCTCCAAGATCTATAAAAGCGGCTGTCACTGCCGAAATCGGGGAGTCTGATTCAGTTGGTCTCAGTCTGAGTTAGGCTCAAACTAGGAGTCATCTACCCTCCAAGATCCCTTGTCATGACATTCTTCTTGGGTGACAAATCTTTTGCCCCCCTCCCCCCACTGAGGTCTTCAACAGATATCTTGTGTTGTTGCTAGTTATTAGTTTGTTGTACTCACCGAGTAGTTATCTGTCATTACCAACAAGTCATACATGTTGTCAGATCTGCCAAACCCCATACAATTGGTAATACCATAATAGATTGCCACAGCCTAAGAGCCTCATGCATAAGGTTGTTGAGTAATGCCAGGATGTGAACCACCACTGCTTTGTCGAGTGACTAGTGATGTAACACTCATTTTAGTAAATCTGTTGCACTGCAGCTAAAAGTCCTGCAAGGTTTGAATTGCCCCACACATCATGTACACAGAGTTGTCAATGTGAGGGATATCGACTTGTCATTATTCCAGGTTTCTGCAATTCTCTCCCATCCTGTCGCATACAAGATGTTGTGTGTGACATGTGACATATAGTTTGTAAAAATATTATATATTTGTAGGGACAGATGGAAAAGTTGAGACTAAAACATGTTGGCAGAATTTCAATTTTAGAAAGT
>JBCAUG010732144.1:0-11926 GCA_038406175.1 Haplosyllis leylae | reverse complement strand
TTCATGCGGAATAAGATCCTCTCACTGTTGGCGCGGTGACCTGTTGATGTCCATCGCTTCCTCTTGTTGTGTGGCGGGTCTGTCCTCCACTGCCGCTGACTCATCTGGCATTTGGCTTGCCGGTTTTTCCGTCGGTGCTGCAGATTCATCCTTGGCCTGGCTGGCTGGCTCTTCTGCCGGCTGAGTGTTGGTGTCATCTAACAGCCGGCACTCCGTGTCTGGGGAGACCTCTCCAGTCAACACTCCTGCCTCATCGCTCAGCTTAGGGTCAGGTCTCCGGCACTCTGGACTGGGGACTGGGTGGTATTCCTCAACAACGCCTGGGATGGTAAACAACCGGCGGTCTTCCCGGTTGGTTATTACATGGTGTCCCCAACTGTTGGGATCAGCTAGAGTCCCTACCGGCTCGGCCGACACCTGCGGGGTGGCAAAGTACTGGTCCCGGAAGCCAGAGATGGGGTCGTAAACACCCTCCGCCAATTCGTCCTCCGGCTCATGCGTTAAGGAATCCAGGGGTATTGACACCTTGATAGATGGCACGCTGGATCCCCTGGCTGAGCTCCTTGGTGGCAAGGGCATGTTTTCCACCTTAGGTGGCAGAAGGCCCGGGGGAGGGGGTGGTTGTCTTCGTTACGGAGACATCACCATGGGCTCCGGCTCCTGTTGTTATGGCAGTGACTTTGTAGCCAGAGGATCCTCCTGGGTCGGTGGGGCCTCACTCCCTGACGCTGGCTTGGGGGACCTATTTATTGGCTGAGGGGGCAGAAAGGTTACACCCTTGGGCACCTGAGACTCGGAGTCCCGGCGAGAATGCCGGGCCTGATCCCTCTCTTTGTCATCATGCCTTCTCTCGCCTATCCGTTCCAAGTTCGTTTGGCGCCAGTTGCGGCTCTTGCTCCTATGGGACTTCTCCCGGTACCCCAAGGATCCCACTGTTCTTGCTCTCCATTGATCAGTCTCCACCTCTTGCTATGCTGCCTCTGCTCTATGCCGATCAGCCTCCAGCTCCGGTGGGTATCCCTGTGACCGGCGCCTGTCGGCAGCGAGCTTTTCAGCCTCCAACTTAGCGGCATTGGCCTTCTGCTTGGCGGCTGTGTGGGCTTTGCGAGCCGCCTGCACCAACTTCTGTAGGGCCACGACATTGCCGTGGGTAATGTCCTTCTCCTTCTGCTGGATTCTAGCCTTCTGGTCATTATGGACCGCCACCTCCTGTTCCAGGTCATCATAGAATGCGACGACCTTAGGCTGATGTTCGATGTTAAATTTGTGGGTGGCGTCCCAGCCTGTGTTCACCATTATGACGTCCAGCCAGACAGCCGCATCAGCTGGAAGGGTCTCGTTGAGGTGGCTAACGCCAAACAGGACCATCTGGCTGTCTGTACAGCACCGGCCGCCAAAGAAAGTGTAAGTCTGCGACCGGTGGATTAGAGCTTCCCACCGGTATTGGATCCAGGAAAACAGATATTCCCAGATGCAGCGGCACTTGAACTGGATGTTAGAGGGGTAGTCCAGTTCCACTGGGAAGGGGGCATGGGATGGTGACCGCACGCCTATGCCGACATTGGTAAATTTGCGGGGAATGGCACGGGGGAACACGTGCTGTCCGGTAATCATGTGGGTGACCAGAGCCCACAGAATGTAAGCGATGACGTCTTTAGCCACCTCCTTGTGGTGGTCCAGGTACCTCATCGACTGGACCTCCAGACTGAGGCTGTCTGTGTTAAGACACACTGCCCAATAGAGGAAGGCGTTGGCATCTTTGGTGACCAAGTGCACCGGGAAAAATGCCCCCATCACCGGCAGCCAGGTCATGGGCTGCACTGAAGTTTCCTGACCGTCCACTATGACAACATCATCATCCACGGGTTTAGCTGGCATAGGGTTGCCAGCACTGCCCATGGTGGCTTCTGCCTTTTCCCAGCTCCTGCTGCACTTACGTTGTTCTGACTGTTCTTCTCCCTGGCGCTTAGGATGAGCGCTGCCGTGGTCTTCTCAGCTCTGGCGCCGTCGATCGTCCCACTGTTGATGGGCTGCCATATTGGCCTGTAGGTTCGGCAGGGGCATAGATGGTGTAGCCAAGGACAGGGCCCTGGTAATGCCAGCCATGTCCGTGTCAGTGCTGATGGTGCTGGTGTCATTGTCCTTGTCCTGTGGCGAGTCTGGGTCCACTTCTACTCCCCATGCTATCACCCTCTGGAGCGCTGCCTTCTCCTCCTCATGCTCTTCATCCTCCACCCACGTCGCCACCTGCGCGGCGGTCATGGTGGACCATCCCCTACTCCTGATGGGCATGCCCGTCTGTGAACTTGAAGTTCCAGGCTGTATTCCACCAGAAGTGGCCAGCGATTGCGTTGGACTGGGTGGGAGTCATCCGTCTATGCTGAAGACCGATGGGTTGGTGTAAAAGGGGAAGGCATGGTCAAGATATTGGTGCGGCACATACCGGAGGGGACCACGGTAGACCCGGCCATTCTGTATCATCTAGGTCCCCAAATGGGCGGCTATTCTGTGCACTGCCTCTTTCTGGGTTTTGGCCACCGACTCCTCCCATTTCGTCATAGTCGTGGCATTTTTGGGTCTCCAGGGGTCCCAGATCGGCTGCTCATGCCGGGCCATGCTCATAAACATCGTCCCCAGCAGGTCCATGGACATGAAGTGGCAGCCCTGAACCCCTTCCGGTACGTTTATAAGATAGGCCATGCCTATGTAATTGTTCCGGGCACTGGTCCTTGCCACCCGGTCATTGTAGCACTGCTGAGGCTTGGAATTGAAGGGCAGCTGGCGGAACACGCCGCCAAACCACCTGGCGATGCCCAAGAAGGAATAAGCTAAGGCAGCGTGGTGGCTGTCATGGATGCCGGCCCCGCTAAAATACCGCACAGAATACCAGTATGCCCATACTATAAGTATTCGGAATGCGTCAAACAGGTTTAGCCGGCTAACGTCTTCAGGCACTAAGGTCTTGTTGTACCTGTCCATCAAGTTCATGGCCAGGTTGTTAACATCCTCCCATGTCCCATATTGGACCCTCTGTATGATCTTATATCTGCAAAAGAACCAATAGAATAAGAACAAAGAATAGCTGGTGCTCCCCTAGAGAAATGTGAGCACCGGGATGAACTCTACAGACAAAATGATACCCCCTTTCACAATAGCCAGCGTCTCTGATCTTCATATCACAAGCGCTGGCCAGTACAGACCGACTAAAACACCTAGACATTACTCGGCTAACATAAAAGGCAAGCCCAATACTTACATTTTGCATGCCAGCCCTACATCATCTACTCTTTCTCTATTTTTGCCACACCGTCCCGACATAGCCGATGTTGGTGTGTTGCTTCTTCTATAAAGGCGCCAATTCGATGCTATCTCCTTGGAGACCAGCACCTCTCTGAGCTCTTCCGCGTCTGATGTGGCCTTTTATACCTTTCATTTTTATGAAGCCACACCCACAACACCATAACGCCATCCCCTCAAAGGAAATGGAGCCTTCTGATTGGTTTAGCGTGTTAGCAACCATGACCATGTGCCCTCTGGTGGACGTTGTCAGGTATAAAAGGGTGCAAAAAGGTCGCATGTGCAGCATTTTCACTCAGACCATCTTGGGGAACACATGTAAGTATCTCTCTCGTTACCTCCGCCAGCTAGTCAGCGTTATCCCAGTGTTACCCCAGCTTAGAGTCGGCGTAACCCCCCAGCGCTTGTGTGCCGGCCAAGCAACCTACCTTTCTCTAAGAAATACCAAGGTCCAAATTTTAGCCGGCCCCCGGCACCAGCGAAGATAAACTTCGCATTCCAGATGGGGAATCTTCATACTGTTTAGCCGGTTATGCAATCTGTTTATTATAGTGCATAACGGTCTTTCATAACAGTTTAGGTTAGCCGGGTTATCTTTAATTACATCTCCCGGCTACGTAACAAGGGTCTTTGGATCGTCAAACTTAAACAAACAATAATAACTCAGCTGTTTATTTAATCTGTGCCAGCCCACGCTGCTGGCTTAAATCTGGTAAACCAACACTGTTGCCCCATTTACTCTGTTTATTTAATGCTTCCCCGACCCAATTTGAACAAAGCATCTGCTTCAATTCCCGGCTAACTCTTCTCATTCATATTTCAGGCCCGGACTATGATGGACCCGTACGAAGACTGCAAAGACAGCGTACGGGAATTGGCTATGTCACAAGCCAGAGACAAACTCAAGGCCCGGATAGACCAGTGTGACGGGGATATCAGCCAGGCCCTTACACAAGACTTTCTGTTCCAGAATCCGGATGTTCTATGGACCGAAACCAGACTGGGCCTCAATTTCGACACCGAGGCACACCGGTTATACCGGCCGCAGGTGGTCATAGAAACGCACACCATCGACACAGAGACAGCTGACCTATGGGCCCACAAAAGAGCCGACATTTGGCGGTCGGCAGACAACAAATACAAGGAACTAAATGCCTTATTGTTGTGCCTGACTGAGAATCGCACCGGCTTGGACCCGACAGGGGAAAGTAGATTTATCTTCTCCAGCTGCGTCGTCTGGATGTGCGCCGGTCAGCACATGGTGTATGTCAGTGATGCCATCCCTCACTTACAAAAACAAGCTTCCGAGGGGCGGGAATGTGTGGCACTATGCCGCATACCTACCCCCAATCCGCCCTACTGGCCCTACCCGGCGGCAGGCAATCCTAATATCCTGATGATGTGTAGTACAACGCCAAACCATGAAATTGTCTGGAGTGGCACCCCGGACATGTTCCGGGCATGGGAGGTCATACCCTTTGTTCGGAATGACCTCAATTGGTTCGTCGTCCTTGGCTGGGACATTGCTGGCTGCCCCGGTGTACATGAAGATCAGGTCGTATTCTGGAAAGTGGACAGCAGCTGGGATATGTGGGTGAACACTGCATTCGTCAGTTATGGGACCGACAGCGGTGCCATCCCGGCTAAGAATGCTGTGTACGTGGCTGGGTCTGAGGGCATTGTCAAGTGCCCGTCATCTCACAACGTGTCTTACCAAGGCGTAAACTTCACTCCCAACCAGGGCATTATCTGGGAACAGTTCCCAGGTGGAAACCCTCCTGGAGATCCGGCAAAAATGCCAAAAACTCCGCTCCTTCCCTTGGACGCCAATTTGGATGATCCAGGCCCGGGGGGCAACCCGCCGGCCCCACCCATACCAGATGACAGTGCGCAGTCAGACGTCCTGGCTCCACCTCTTGAGCCCGACAAGCCCGATGACCAGCCAGGCCAGCCAGATGAACCTGAGAATGCCGGAGACGATGGAAGAGGGGACAAGCCGGCAGATGTTGTGTCGGACTCCGCCGCCTCGATGGCCTCTGTGAGGGTCCGCACCGCCAACACAGTGCAACGCCGGATCATCTGGATACTTGCCCAAACCAAAGACTTGCACAAGAAGTACGCGAGCCTGGCCGAGAATGGGAGAATGGAGGTTCTGCATGCCGACCTCCTATTGGGTATCAACACCTGCTCCTCCAAGATCCGGACCGTGATGGGTGTTTCCCGGCTGGCGGTGGACACTCAACGCAGTATTCTAGGAGCCTCACCCAGTCTTACAGAGTACAACCGGGTTGTGGACGGCGTGCGGCTTGCCGCCCAAAAGCTGCAAACTGCCATCAATGACGCCGAAACAAAATACATCGCCAAGAGGCAACAGACGAAGGCTAACCAGGTGGTGGTGCTGGCAGAGACAAAGGAGTACCTTAAGGAGGAGTCCGACCATGCCGTCGTGGAGTTTCTGCGGGCGGCTATGCCGCTGGCCCTGAAGGCGATGGATGTGGACGAAGGGGACTCTGGACCTTTCACGGCCTTGTTGGCCCACCAGGCCGGTGAATTTCAAGGCCGGGTACAGGGTGACTTCGAGATCAACTCGAGGTTCCTGTCGGCAGTCCAGCAGCTGGACATCCTTGTTCTAACCCCACGCCGTACCCGGGTCCGGGCACTAGGTCGATGGCCAAACCGGGACAGTCTCCAAGACTGTCCGCTCTCGTCTTTCCAGAATGCCCCAAGGCTCCCCCGGGCACGAATCCCCCGAGGGCACCTCTGGGCCTACTTCAGAGCAACCCGGTGCCTGCCCCAGATACCAACAAAATGCACAAGTGGCCTCACACCCCCAAGAAGCTGGTGGCTACAAAGTCTGCCCCGCCGGTGGACTATGATGGTGATTGCTACATCCTACTAGACTGCTCTGACGAGGAGGGGTCCAGCGAGGCTACGCCCAAGAAGAACCCCAAGAAGCCCCACGTGGAGATGCCACTGGCTAAGCCCGGACTGAAAACAGACCAGAAAGCAGCCAGCTTCGGTCTCGAGACGGTGAAGAAATCTCTGTCTCTGTCGGAAAAAGTACTCAGCTACGTATCCGACTCCGATTCCGATGAGACACCGGGCACTCCGGCTAAGCCAGAGAGGAAGAAAAAGAAGAAGAAGGAATGTGCCTGCCCGGAGGAGTCATCAGAGTCCAAGCGCGATCGGCCCAAGCCTATTAAAGGGAAGGCTACGACCGACCCGGCAGCACAGAAGTTCCAGGCCGACTGCATGGTCGAATCCAAGAAGGTTAGCATGAGGCTGGAGGCCCAAAACAATGACTACGGGTACATCTGTGCCCTTCGGCAGCAATATGGTCTGCCGGACAAGACCGTCACCCAGCAGGACCTTACACCCCTACTCCCCGAGATCAAGAAGAAGAGGAAGGAGATGGGGATGAGCAGCGAAGAATGGTTCGCTGCCTACCCCACAGTCACCAGCACCAAGGCTGTCTTCCAGAACATGGCAGCAGATCCAGAAACGCCGGAGTCAGAGTGTGAGAAGTATGAGAACACCCTGTTGCAACTGGATGATCTGAAGACTCTCCAGTTGCCCGTTAGCCGGGGTACACTGCATGGATTGGAACCGGTCGTGGCTACTCGGTTAGCCCGGGTATTCGTTAATGATCATGGAAACGTGACTGTCCCTCTCAAAGGTCTCGCGGTGAAACAGATCATGTTTGGCCTTACCAAACTGCATAAGCCAGAAGCAATTAGCCAGCGGGAGATTACGAAGAAGATCTTCAGTAAGCCGACCAAAATAACTGTCAGCTCCCAGTGTCCGGCCTGCTCATATAATGTTGATAATCATGATAGCATCAACAACCACATACCAGTGCATTGGCAGATGGCACTTCTTTGCGGCATCTGCCTCCGCATTGAGGCCACCGCCTCCTCCATGGTTACTCACAGCAAGGATGCACATGACCTGGTTTTCCGGGATGCTAGCAAGTGACCGGCCGGTGCTTGGCTGGCCTCTGGCTGGCGGTGCCCAACCTTGGATTGATTCCACTTTCCAGCTGCCTACCAGTGAGCTTACATCCAGCGAGTTAGCTATTCCTGATAAGAAGGTGCTATTGTTAAGTGTTCTTGTTCCGCCGGAATTCCCGGCTACGTATCATGCCAAAGAAGATTTGTTCATTTTTGATTTTGTAGGTTTTAGCCGTTTACTTTGTACCTCGATTTTACCTTTACTTAGCCAGATTTTAGAATGTTATTGTCTTTTTGTCTTATTCCAGTTCGTTTTTAACCGGCAGTTTTGCTGCCGATCATGCATTAATTGTAAAGTAATGAAAATAAACATATCAGTATAAAGTCTACTTCACTGCGGATGCCGCATCCCGGCATCGTCATCTAAACGATGGTGCCGTTTCATGACGGCTAGCCTACCCGGTCCGTTCTTCCCCCCTAAAGGTGTAACATGATCAAAGAGGCCTCTCCCGGTGAGTACTCGCTCACGGTGGAACGTCTTCCACTGGCGCGACATCTCTGACCATCAGAGGATCGATGCCCTCTTCGTCAGGGGTTACATAGCCAGCTCCTTTTGGCAGTACCTCCGATCGTACTGTGCCAGCCCGATGGCCAGCCTTTTGGCAAGGAAGGTCAATCATGGTCCTGAACGTGGCTAAGTACAGGCCATAAGACAATTCATGAGGTATTTCATCCTTTTTCCCAATACCTTCCTCTACCGTCCCAGCTAACACCGGTGTTGCAATTGCCACATGTACATGGACATTATCATTCCAGTCCGGCAGACCCACTATCCATAACAGTAGGCATGTGCAGTGGAGTGTCTTCTCATCACGTTCATTTCTGTCATTCCACACCACATATGTCGGAACGCCATCCGCCACATGGCGAACCACTGTATGCAGTTGGTCACCCCATTGGTTCTTAAGTTTCCTACTAGCACCTGTGAAGGCGTCCAGTCATATCAACACCTTGTCACCGGGATGGAGTTCAATAGCTCCGGCACATTTGTTGTAGATCCATTTAAACCTAGTGGCTTCTTTATCTGCCGTGGTTTTGGCTTTAGCTATGGCACTCTTTAAGTGCTCATACAGTGATGTGATGTACCAGTCTACACCCTTGATTTCTCTTTGCCACCTTGTTGGAAAGAGAAGATTGATAGGTATCCTCGGCCGGCATCCGAACATGAGGAAATGTGGAGAATAGCCGGTTACCTGGCTCCTCGTCGAGTTGTATGCATGACAAATCGCCGAAATATGAGCCGGCCACTGGTGTTTCCTCCCTGGGTCGAGTTTCCCAATCATCCTTATCAAGGTCTGAGGGGCTCTCTCGATGGCACCATTAGATTGTGGGTGGTAGGCCGTCGTCTGTATCTTCTTGACATTCAGAAGGTCACACAGGGCAGAGATCACTTTTCCCACAAATTCAGGTGCTTGGTCCAACATTAGCCGGTGTGGGAACCCAAACACAGAGAAATAGTGGTCATACAGCGTCCGTACCACCATTTCAGCTTGGCGGTCTGGTGTTACAAAAGCGCGGATGAATCGGGTGAAGTGGTCAATCACTACTAGAACTTTCTTTGCCACCAGTTTCTTCTTTAGGTGGACTGTAGTTTTCATATTGACAAAATCAATGTGCACCAGATTGACCGGCTCACTGGCACCGATGATTACCATCTCAGGGATTACCGGCCTAGACCCATAACGTTTACACCGTTCACAGCCGGCCACTGCCATAATTGTTTGCCAGCCCATACCAGGCCACCAGAATCGTTCTCTCATCAGACTCAGTGTCCGATCTCTTCCCTGATGACTGGCTTCCCTATGACAACTGTCTATCGCCGCCTGTCTCTTCCTAGCCGGGATTACAAAAGTCAACAGACGTTCATCGGTACCTGGCGTCTTGGTGGCTACGTACAACAAGTCGTGTGACATTACCAGATCCTTCTGTATTCTCACATAAGCTAGCCGGTCGACATCAGACACCCGGCCAGTGAGATACTCTGACAGAGTCTGATTATTCTCCTTTGGCCGGCTAAGCCAACCTCACACATGGCGGATAATGGGATCTGCCTTCTGAGCCAACACCCAATGCCAGTCGGCAATGTTCTTGAACACCGGCTTATGAGCCAATGTGGCCCTGGTGTGTAGGATAACCTCATTATCTAGCCGGGCATCTTCCAGGACAACCTGTGGGTCATCCTCCTCCGCTCGTCAGTCCTTGGCACCCATCTTCACACATTCTATTAACTCTCTGACACTGTCCTCATCTAGCCGGTCCGTAACCCGACTAAGGCAGTCGGCAACCTTGTTGTCGGCACCTCTTATGTACTCTCTGGACATGTGGAAGTTCGCCAGTGCTGCCACCCATCTGTGACTGGTGGCGTCTAGGTTCGGCGAAGACATGATGTACATCAGAGGATTATTGTCAGTGCACACCAAGAACGGTTTGTACTGAAGGTACTCCCAGAACTGGTCCACCACCACCCACTTGAGAGCAAGAAACTCCAACTTTGAAGAGTGGTATTTCCCCTCTGACCCCTTGAGGCTCCAGCTAGCAAAAGCTACCGGATGATATCATCCATCATCCTGCTTCTGCGAAAAGACGTCGCCAAGACCGTCGCCAGAAGCATCTGTCTCTAACAGAAATGGTTTCTCGAAGTCAGCAAAAGCCAACACTGGTTGGGCCATGCACTTCAACTTCAAGGTGTGAAATGCTTTAAGGGCCTCGGTCATAAGCTGTACCAGTTGGTTCTTCAACTGACTATTCTCGCCCGCCGTCAGATCTTGTAAAGGGCGGGCTATGTTAGCAAATCCTTTAATAAACCAGCGGTAGAACCCTACCGCCCCTAAGAAACAATGTACCCCAGTAATGGTGGTCGGCAGTGCCATCTCAGCTATCCCCCTAAGATTTGCGGTCCCTGGCTGCATACCATCGGCCGACACCTGGTGCCCCAAGTACGAGATTTCCTTGCAGAAGAACTCACACTTGGCAGGCTTCAGCTTCAGGCCATGCTCGTGGAAACACTCTAGCAGCGCTCTTAGCCGGGTCAAATGCTCATCCTCAGTCTTGGAAAAGACAATCACGTCATCCAATTAAATTAGAGCGTACGTGAGGTTTAATTTGCCGAGGCAGTTTTGCCTCAACCTTTCAAACATCACCGGCGCATTGCACAACCCGAACGGCATCCTCAGGAATTCATACACACCCAGGCTGCTGACAGTAAAAGCTGTGTATGCCTGGGACTCCTCGTCCATCTTCACCTGCCAAAAACCTGACTTGAGGTCCATCGAGGAGAAGAATTATGCCCCGACCATCGTTTCCATTATGTCGATCATTTTCGGCATGGGGAATGAATCCTTCTTTGTCCTTCCATTTAGCTGGCGGAAGTCGATACAGAACCTCAAAGTCCTGTCCTTCTTCCTGACCAGCACCATGGCGTTACACCAGGGTGAATTAGACGGCCAGATGGCACCGCCGTCCAGCATCTCCTGGAGATGTTCCCTCACTTCGTCCACTAGGGAAGGTGCTATGCGCCGGAATCGTTCCTTGAATGGCTCACTCTTAGTGAGCTTGATGACATGCTCAGTAGTGTCGGTACAGCCCATCTTATTCTTATCAAGGGATAATACATGGTGAAACTCCATTAATAGCCAGCGTGCCTTTTTGGCTTCTTCGGTCGGCCACTCTTTCAATGCGTCCAACCCCCCGTCTTGCTCTAGGATCTCCATCAACTTCTGTTGGTGCTCAGGTATCATCAATTTTGGTGTTTCGGCCTCCTCATCCTCATTGAGCTGATGCATATAGGCAGGAGAGGGTTCTGCATCCAGCACCAGATTGGCGGCTACAACCCTGGCGATTACCCTTCCACTGGATAGTCGGATAGGCTGGCTAGTCCCATTTCGTAAGACAATGCCAACGTTCCAGCTGCCGTCTTTCATTTCAGTGTAAGTCCGAAGGACGTACAGCCCTAGCAGCAACTTTGCATCGTCTTCTGGATATGGGGCTTGTGTCATCACCTTCAGCTTGCTGCCCATCATCATGGTCTCAGCCGTCATACCGTGAACGATCTCTGAACTGAATGCCAGTACCACAACTGGTTTGTGCAACTTCAATACCTCGTCTATATTGGTTGGGTCCTGGTTGGTGTTAGTGGGATAGGTGGCTTCCTCCTGGAACGCAGCCTGGTATGAGTATAGCCGGTTGGCTATCTCATAGTTGACCCGGGCCTGCTGCCATTCTGGTGGTGCGCTCTCCATTTCCGATTCTTTCATCCGGTGCACCACCCTGTGCAGTGTCGGCATTCCCAATATCACCGGCACTTTATGACTGAAGCGGCTGGTATCCTCAATGACCAGGGCCACTTGCTCCTCATCATAGCTAGGCACCCCTTCAATTTGAACGCGGAAGGTTACGTACCCGATCATACTGGTGCATACCCCTCCAATTCCCAGGATTGACTTCCCAGATGGGTCGCCGGCCAATTCTTCCAAGGGGCTGACTGCCAGTCCTTGAGACTTGGCATACGCCGGCATGATAGAGTTGATCTGTGAGCCATCGTCAATTAACACCCGTGTCCTGGTCCCATCAATGTAGGCATAACCCAGATTCATGGGGCCGAGCCACCTCGACCTCGGGTC
>JBCAUG010732133.1:0-11926 GCA_038406175.1 Haplosyllis leylae | reverse complement strand
CTTTCCTAAAAGTGTCCATTACGGGCAAATAATGGACACTTATAACAAAAGAACTTGACCCCGATGTGATTTAATTGAGTTTAGTTTTGTACCATTCAAGTAGTATCATCATGGTTAGGTTAGACAAAATTGAAAGTAGAACGGTTAAAATGTATTGGTTTCTGTTTGAGCGACGTAAAGGAGATTTCATTTATTTGAGTGCAGGTTGTCAGGTCAAAGTCATTTGAAGGTCAAATGACGAAAGGTGAAAAAAAAGTTGATCTGTGTAGTCACTGATTGCTGGCTTGTTGCTATGTTACAAAAAGACGTCCTGACGTTATGACGTCATGGCAGCATTCTATGTAAACAAAAATTCCAACCAATGACTGCAGCTTAAAGTAGGCCTAATTATCATAAAACTGCTAAGGCATGCTATGGTCCCTTTCCAAGAATGTTACGGCGCCCCCATTTTAACCACTATGCTGACTCTAACGAGCCAGCAATAATATATTTACAGTAGAACCTCTGCTTTACGGTCACTTTATTGAGCGATCACCTCACCATAAAATCTAGTGTCCATCTCCGTTAAGTTATAATTCTGGACGGTCACCTCCTGTTGCCAGTACAAAACTCTGGTGCAAAATTTGACCATTAAAGAGGGGTTCCAATGTTAATCTGAAAGCTCTTCGTGATTGAATGACATGATCACTCTCAAGAACTTCGTGTACCTACTTTACTGAAAATTTAATCTTGATAAAAATGTCATGGTAAAGGGGAAAGGAACAGGTAATGGCGTATTCACATACACAGATCCCTGTGTGGGGAGTGGGCCCTGTCCTGAAAATGGGTACAGTAGCCATTTAGGGAAAGGGTCTCATTCTTTGTTTCTGAGCAGTGTGAAATTTCTACATAGAACATATGTAGGCGTAAGTACAATCTGGGGATTTCCTCTGGGAGAGGGCCCCGTATCCGTCTCAGTGTATGTGAACGAGCCATTAAACTATGAGACAGACAGTTTACACCATCGGTTTAGATTTAGTTGTGTGTTGTCATGTAACGTGAGAAAAAAGTGCCAGCACAGTGTGAGTAAGAAAAAGTTTAATTTCGATCTCCTTAGAAGTTTGTGACAATTTCATTCCTTTCCTCCGCGTTACTATGAAGGATAAATATTGACTTTCTAGAAAGTTATGTACCAGCAATTAGACAAAGATTTACTTGATTCTACATCTCTGCTTTTTTAAATAAATGGTTTAAAATTATGTAAACTCATTTTTAATTCAGTGATTTAAAATTCTACGTTAGCCACACCGATTCGGTTTCTCCATTACAAAAAAAAAAAAAAAAAAAAATTCCCACATGTTAACACATTTAATACTTTTGAAAAATTAAATTTAGAAATCTTCTAAATATAGAACTTTGTAAACACGATTTTAATTGTTCGTAAATACATTGAAATACTTTACGTTTTTTTTCTGGTAAAGGCCAAAATCACTGTAAACTGAACAATGATGAAAACGTTCCAAAAGAGGCACATGACATGGTAGGTTCAGCATGACTCAGATTTCGAAACGTGAACAAGTGTTTGTTGAACAGATGTCATTTGTAACATTTCTATATTTACTCGCTGAATTTACTCGAATGACATTGGAATTGTTTATTACATTAACTTATATATGATTAAGACGTGATAGCAGAAGATGGACGTAAAAGTCATACTCTTGTTTATTGACTAATATACGTTCATAAAAGCCGTTTGATTAGTACAGTAGAATATCTCCCTTTACATTCACTTCTTTTGGATGAGGCACGTTATGTACCATTGTCTTGTGCGGCCACCTTTTTACCGCCCGCGTACATAGTACGACAGGAAGGTAATAGTTTCAGTTCGTCTGTCCACCAGGAGGGGGGGTACCCTGGGGGCACCTGAGCCAGGGGGGTACCCAAGCTGGGGGGTACCTGAGCTCGGGGGTTACCTGAAACGGGGGGGGGGTACCCGAGCCCGGGGGTACCGGGGATGGGGTACCCCCTGGCTGGGATGGGGTACCCCTCTTTCTTGTTCTATGGTCTTGTTCTTGGTCTCTTGTTCTTGTTCTATGGTCAAAATAGTTGAACCGCAAAAGAGGTGATCGCTCAAAACAATGGTCTTTCAAAGGAGGCGCTACTGTAGTGTTAACAACGGCCTTTTATTGCAAAGGTAAAGCTTTAAGAGGTCACGATGCAAAGGAATAATCAACTTCTCAATGCAGCTCTTGCAAATTAATATTTTGTAAAAGCAAGTGCAAACAGACTTGTGAAATGCCTAGATGCATAACGTAGCTTTTGAGATGCGGAAGTTGCGTTTTGTTTGGGGCAGTACATGGAGGATATTCATCGCTTTCGTAGTTTACGTGGTGTGTTAACAATTGCATGCATAGGTTGGGTTCTTGCCCTTTTAGCGTTTGGACAAGAGAAGTCAGAATCTTGATGATGGCGGGGCTGAAGAATCTGCATGGTCACCAATCTATAATCTATAGGATGGCCTCCTTGCCCCACGCACAGATCTGCTATGGCTATCCTTTTTAACTTGTTACTAAGTCGAGTTTTTTCATGATAAGATCAAATTTTACATTTTAAGACAGAATTTACATCAGACATGCATTAATGATTTTTCAAAGTGTGAAATGTTGCATGGAACAAACTTCAGTTTTAGGTAGTTCTTTGGGACTGTGACGTCAAAGCCATGTGTTCCCTCAGAAAATGTAAACAGTGAAACCACATTGAACACTTGCTGTATTGTCAGTCTGTTTAACCCAATTGAACTGTGATCAATAGCATGGTCAGTTGGCCAATTGCAATGCATTCTCACAGTCAAGTGGACCATGGAA
Organism: Haplosyllis leylae; assembly: GCA_038406175.1. Lineage (NCBI taxonomy): Eukaryota > Metazoa > Annelida > Polychaeta > Phyllodocida > Syllidae > Haplosyllis > Haplosyllis leylae. The sequence goes on along the minus strand of JBCAUG010732133.1, from coordinate 9,083 downwards.
ACTTTTAGGGAGATTTACTAATACGTTAAATTTGATAAAACTGTAAATTATAAATAGAAGGAGAGTAATCTCATTAAATATTTTTATCTGAAAAATATTCATTTTCACATTTGAGACAGTTTGTAAAGTTTCAAAAACTTTCACCATCCCAAATTTGAGAAAAATATAGATTATCATTGATTTCAATGGAAGTTTGGCTCATCTTTGGGGTGAGATTACTCATTAATCAGCAGGTGAATGTTGCTTAAAATTTCACAAATGTCTCACGACATTATTTTCTTCAAACGACTTATGTTAAATCTTGGAACGGCAGGTCCCAAAGAACTACCTTAAGATGAGGTGATGGCTCGTTTGACGAACAAATTCACATAAAGGCTGAGTGGCAGGTTGGTTCTTGGCAGGAAGCTAAAGTGTACACTGAGGTGTAATCATGTGATATTGAGGGTTTTAATAAGTGTAACAACTTCACCATTGGAGGTGGGAAGGTTTCAATCATCTTCTGAGGGCCTCTGTTTTAGTGTCAAAAGTGGGTTGTGAGGTCAAATATGATATATGATATGACCTGTTGGATCTGAGGTAAAACGCGGCCTCTCTTTTGTGTTTGAAAACTCAATGCTATGACGGGCTTAATTCATTGGAGTTTTTTTTTTTGGGAAGGAAATCTTATATAATTGATCATATGGACCATTTTCTGTTACACGTTTTGACACATGACTTTTACTTGAGACTGATATGTGTTATTTTTGCGTTTTTGGACATTTGACATGTTACACACAATTGACAGATTATAATTTTGTATACTTATTCCTATCCTCGGTCCTGCGCAGATGTTTTACACATATTTTAACGAATTAATAAATACCTGAGTCACCATAGTTAACCATTTCTTTCGGACTTCATTTTGGAAACACATATACTCTTTGACATACTTTATGAATTGCGTTCAGGCGATCAGTTAAGATCTCTAAAATGGTCATGCTCTATTGGTTCTCATTAAATGATCCAAGATTGAAGTGGTGCAGGAGCAAAAGACAATTTAAGGATATTTCAAGAAGCACCTGCCTCAATAGCTCAGAGAGGAGAGCATTCTAGTTTTTCCTTATGAAAATGCATTCTGTAGAATTCTATAGAATGTGAGAAATCACTCATGTATGAATTGGGATCCATTTAAATGTTCTCCCCTGTTGCCTGTGTCTCTGTGGCGCTCTGCTAGCACTTCTGACTCTTAAGCAAGAGGTAGTGAGTTAAAATAGCACTTTTTTACAAATTTTTATTTTAAATTCTGTAGAATTCTACCAAATCTCATCAGGAAAAACTCCATTAGATCCACGAGGTCCTGAGTTTAATGCCCGCTGGGGTAGCATTTTGTTGCTGGATTTTGTTTTGTTTTTGTTTTGATATCGATATGGTCATTATTGTCAATTCTGCGGTACGTGAAGGTCTCGAGTTTTTCACAAACGCTCTCCAATACAAAAATGGCAACATTGCCAACTTCGTTTTAGCTAAAAAATCAACTTGTCCAATAAAGCATGTAACCTTAAAATGTAATCCTTATGTACTTGATTTCTTATTTCCCATTTATTAAGATAAGTTGGTCCAAATAAAAAAGAAAACTGCAAACATATGGGAATACAAAATTGGCAAAGTTGGCAAGTTGGCATTGTCGACTTTATGCAATTGTGAAAAACTCGAATGGAAATAAAGACTAAACTAAAACAATACGTAATTTTACCAAAATACAAGTACAGATGTATTTATTTTGTTTTATTCGATAATTTATTTATTTGTAATTCAGATGTGCAGGGATCTTCTATAAAAGTATCAGTCTCACTTGAGTTTCTCTATAATTTCTCATTTTCTGCAAAATCCTGCCAGCATTGACATTATATGACGACTTATAGAAAAACTCGATTGTCTTGACTGAGACAAAAAACTAGTGTTTGCAAACCTGTAATGACGCATCGGACTTTTTTATCAGTGACAATCTCTATCACAGATGTTGTAACAAAACCAATTTTGCATCATGAAATTTTTATAACTTTAATAGTTCTCTTGATGGTTGTAAATTACTACTGTGTAATTATTTTGCGTTCATAATCGCCGACATATACTTCATACTTATATTTCCTATGAGAAGGTTCCAGAGGAAAAGACATTGCGAATGCCAGTGTTTATCACTGGAAATCTATTCATCAAGAAATAAGGAAATTCTTCAATTGCATCCCGTAATTTTAACTAGTTTTTGTAAGTACAAAAAATAATTTAAAATAGTGGAAATGATTGGCTTTTTGAATAAAACATTAATGAAAGTTCAAAAAGAAGTTTGCAAGTGTGGCGTAATTGTTGCATGATTTCACATATACATGGATTTAAGTAAAGGATCGGTTTTCCAATTTCGGTCCATCATTTTCCTTGTCAACGTGTATTTATTAATGAAGTCATTATTCCATAATCTGGCCAACTTGATCAGATTGATAACATTTTGATTTGATGCACAGATTGTTTTTCTTTTGGAAGAACGTATAAATATTTGTATTTTAATAACATCTTCCGCATATCTGTAATTCTCATGCTTTACCCCAAGCCATCAAGGCTTACAATTAAAGGATTTCATGAAATCGTGTTTGCCGTTTCTTGCCTCTCTCAACGGAACTGATTAGAATAGAGGCAAATTTGTTAACATTTTGCATATATTTATTGGTTGTAGAATTCCATTCTAAAATAGTAGATGGCTATGTTCAAGGTATTGTGATCATCAGCTGTACACAAAACTGTGTGAGTGGATCCAGGAGAGTTTGGGGTTGGGGGTGTTGGGCTGGTAGGTTTTTCTATCAGAACTAAAGCCAAATCATGAAAAATTGAGTCTACTGAAAGAACAAGAAATTGTAAACTTTTACCGTTGAAATTACATCTTGAATAGGAAACAATAAAACTAAACAATATTCTTGTGCAATTTGTGCAAGTTATTTTGTGTAACAACTTCTTGTATGGGCTGATTATGATGTAATTATTACACCATTCGGTTTACCTCATTGCCATGACGTTGATTTGCTTCACTTCCAGTTTCAAAAGAGCCATCCCAAGTGGTTTGGGGAAATTAGAAGATGTTCTTCTTACAATAGATAATTGCTCAGGAATATTTATCAAACCATGTTACTGGTTATTGTAAGTTTTAAAGAATACTGTAAAGCCTGAGTCAAAATTCTCTGATTCCTGTTGCACTTGATGTAAGATTGATTCCATACCAACGCGATATTTTCATCGTTTTTCCAGCAAACACCCATCAATTATCTTCTATTATATCAGTGTTGGCATCTGGTTTTGGAAATAATCCTCCCAGGACTTTTTGATACTTAACTTCAAGTTTACACAATTCGTTCACGTAAACATACGACCATAAAAAAGATGTTTACAAAATAGAGAAACCATCGATTACAGATAAAGCACTGTAAGTGTGAGATTGATCAGTCAAAAAAACTCGTTGGAGTCTAGGAAATGTCATCACTAAGCCACGACTGGTATTCATCGGTGTTTTATCTCCTTCCCGAAGTAAACTTCATAAATATTTCAGAAGGCAGAGAACACTTCACACTGCAAGCAAAATTGTGACAACTTTAAACTTCGGGGACTCTAAAACAGCAATAAATCATTGGGGTTTTCACTTATTGTTTTATTTATTGCAAAGGAACATTCTCTAGAATCAAGTTGAGAACATTTGAAAGAGAAGAATAAGTTCATATTGTTTAAATTGGAAAACACTTTTGACTGATATTGATGGCAAATTCGGTAGTCCAGTTTCATCTGCAAGGATAGTTTAAAATCTATTCAAAATAATTCCTACATCGCATGGGACAACAAAGCCCTTCTTATAGTTGCCAAGACACGTTTTCCGAGACTTTCCAATGATATCAAATCATAACTGTTTTTCCAAAAGCAAAAAGATCATCTGGTCTCCATCACAGTTCTTTATCCCGGACGAGAGTGCATCAATTTTTGTGGCCACCAAAAAACTCGAAGGATGTCATCTGGTAAATTAAAAAAGGAGTTTAATTTTAAACTCCGACATGATTTGGAGCGTTAAATAGATTCCACATTAAAATATTGCGGAAATTGTAAGCGTTATCATTTTGTAGATACATCGGCCTCGTACATAAAACCTTCGTCTTTAATCTGTGACTGATTTATAAAAATGTATTGTTTTAAATAACAAGATGATAACGTTTTTACGAATGAAATTCAAAAGTATACTTGTTATTTTTTAACACTTTTATATTTTTAATTGCACATTATCATTATTAAAAGCAGAAGCTTTGAAAAAAGTGATGAATGCTACAGAAGGAAATAACAAAATAAAAACAGCAGTTCTCATCTAGAGAAATGATTACGAAGTTGCATTATTTCTTTTTATTGCGAAGTTGACTTTGAGAGAACTCATTCTTCAACAGTGACAAACCCTTCGCATTCTGAAGAGGAAGATAATTACAACTTCATTGCGGCTTATATTTGCATTATGTAATTCACAACCAGGATATAATGACTCTATGATGATTTTAAAAGTTATTCGCAGTTGAATTATGGAAAGTAATTACAATCATAATCGAGTAATTTCATTTATTGAGGAATTTATATTGTCTCAAAATACTCTTAGTTTTATTTTAACGGAAGCTTGAGGCATTATTACCCTGGAGAGAAAATGGAAAGAGTTGGTAATTAGTAATTACTTTCACATTGAAATTTTCTTGTTTCCCTCCAAACACATTTAACAAAGATGGATACATTTCCTCGGGAGCTGAAAATAAGATCAAATTAATACCATTTTCATGGGTAAAATAAGTAGATTATCTTTTCCTTTGTTTCAGAGCATCGATTGAGAATTTAAATAGCTTGCTAATTTCCCCTTTTGTAACGATAACTGGTTTATTAGTTCCCGTTCCCTAATACAGCCTTTCAAAACTTTCAAATTGCATCCGTGTTTTGGTAAATCTCATTGCACATCAAAGTTGTTTTGAATTGTTTATCTTGATCATATTTAAAGATCCGAAAAGCATCGCCGATGATGTAGATTATTTGTCATACATTTTAGTAAAATTAAACTGAAAACTTACTGATACAGCTACGGTTTAAATTACTTGCACATTGCATTTTTCAAAATGAAACCAACAATGCACAATATCTTTTCAGAATCCATTTGGATGAGACGATTATTTTCAGATGATAAAAGAGAAGTATGTGAATTTTGCTCGATCACCGTTATTGAATTGTGACGTCACAGACCTATGTCTCATAAGTCAGTAATTTTTATTGTATTTACAATCAACAATATCTGACAAGCGACAAGTTTGGCTTTCAGCTTCCAAATTTAGAAGACAGGCCAAGTAGTTATGAGACAGAGTTTCCAGTTTGCCGTTCAATTGCAAATTACATCATTTCGTGATTCAAACTTTCAGTGTAAAAAGTTGTCTGCAACATAAAATTCAAAATTTTAATTCTCCGAGAACAGGTCATTATTTCCCCGATTTAAGTGATATGACTACTTCTTTCGATGACAACTGCAACGTTTTCTTTTATGAGTGAGAAAATAGAAAAACTTCAAATTGGAAAACTTTATTTTGAAAGCATCTTAAACAACATGAATAAAAAGTAGGTACTGTTCTCATTGGAAAACAAAAGCATGTGGTACTCCAGTAGTAGGAAATTTCTGTTTGTCAATCTATTTAGAAGGACCACCACACAATATTCGCAGATTACTGAGATAGATCTACATTTTATTCTTTTTTTTCAAATAATGTCTCTACCATAATTATTTGCTTCTCTTAAGATTTTGGTACACGCTTCTCACATGTTGTGACGTAAAATGGTATCATTGAACACCAACTGTTTTGATAACCTCTTTAACTTATTTGAACTGTGGCCAATTGAATTGCATTACGGTGTTCTGTAAACAAATGGCAATATCTTCTGGATACCCCTGGACTCCATGTTTACGGAGATTCATATCTGAAATATTTGCGTTCCAACCATTACGTTTTAAAAATTCCGTCAACCAATTGTAAAATAGAGATTACTACTGATTTGAATACCCAGTGAATATTTTAAGCTTCAGTAAGTTATTCCTATGATCATTGCCACCAATATACATTGTAATTTACTTCTTTCGCTTACGTTAGTACAGCAACCTTTAACTGTAAACCCACGCAAGAATGTTCGCCAAACTTATAACTAAATCTACTTCCCAGAATTTGACTTCATTTTAAAGTATAATTTATCCCATACGTCTTTAGGCCGCCAAATGTGGTAACTCGTTTTTATCAAAGAGTTTATCTTCACAGTTGCTTTAACATAACTTCGTTTCATAAATGTACCTTTGAGTTCTACTTCCCAGCTTCATCACTTTGAAGTATTATTTTTCCTTACGTAGAAACTGATAGGCTCGTGATCCGGTGAAAGGCGGTGTTTATACCAAAGGAATTGAACATTGAGAAACTCCTAACTTGGATAATTTGATTGGATTGAACTATCGTTACAAAGAGAACATATTATAAAGGCCTGTGACACCGCATAGCATAGTTGTTTAGCCTATTTCCTTTTATGACCAAAAGTTCTATCTACAGGGTATTGCTGGCTTGTGTAGAGTGTGCACTACAAACCCAAGTTTAGCAACTCCCCATTGCTATCCAAAACTTTCTTACAGTCTGTAAAGTTTTTATCCTCGATGTTTTATGAGTTGGACAGATGGAAGTTACGACCCTGAACCCACCTAGTAATGACTGTGCCCAGTTACACTTTCCCAGAAAGTTAAACGTTTTGCTGACTTGTTTCAACGTCATTCAGACAGGTAAATCTGAAGAATTATTTCAAGTGTATCATATTTTCCAGCAATTTGTCAGTTGTAACAGTGTAGCAATGGCCAACGCCCATTTATGAAAATGCTTCTACTGGTGTTGCTAAAAACGTCTAATTTTGTTTGCATTTGTTTAGTTGGATGCAGCCGAACTGTTTATCCCACAGAGAAAAAATTTCAATGGCTGGTCTATCCAGCACCAGGGATCAACCAAAATAATTCACAAGCATCTGCTTGAGCGGGAAATTACCACATAATTTGTCAGTTATCACCTCAGCCAAATTATATTAGTCCTCGTTTCGGACGTCAAAGTATTATTATGGCTTCTGGTGTGAATTTTTAGGACTGCAACTTTTCAGAAATGATGATTTGTTAGAAATTCTATCCTTAGTATTTAACGTATTTAATTTAATGACGGAAAGCTGTGTCTACACAAAATGTTGAGTTCAATTTCTTGATTGTGTTTGAATTATCATTGATTTGTGGGAAATAATCATATGAAAGATAAACCTTCCGTGTTACGAGTGGGTGTTATGAAATCAAATATATAGAACCTCCAGGAAGTGGACGAGGTTTAAAGTTCCTTAAGTTCAGTGGAGGGTTCCTTGCAAATATTGCTCTAAAGAAATGAACTCGAGTACATAAAGGAAACCTTGATCTTAAATTACTAGATGTTTTTGAGGGCGTATCAGGAAAACGAATCTAAGTAAACTATTTAGTTGCAAAAGAAGTCACTGACTGGCAGGAAATCTCTTGGTAACATTCTCTTCAAGTAAAATGCTAATTTGATTGCACCTTTGATACAACAGTACAATATTATTCCCATTCATCATATTTTCAGCTGGATTTTTCGCTAACAAACTAAGCTGCAGTTATAATTCCACTTGAAGGGACGTTCTATTGAATTTCAAGTTTAAATTACATGAATTTGGAGAGTGCTTTTCCTATCAATTGCTCTTTTCATAGATTGTGCCATTGCAGGATAAACAAACATGTTGTACCCAATAAAATGTTTTATTCCAGACACACCTTTCTTTGCATGACCTTATATGGCCACAACAGCTGAATTTTAACATAATATGACACTCGTACACTGTTAATTTTGTTGAACTAGTTAATGTCGTTTAGGTTATGTACATCATTTGAAAATATGGAAGAAAAACAAGTTAATAATGTGACTTTGGACACATGTGTGAAGGGCCAAAAGAGCATAAAAAGACTTCTTGGCAGGAACTGTCCCAACAAACAATTTTTCTCAACACATACAAGATTGGCCCCTAACCTCTGCAGGTACAGTAATCTGTGAATGTGACACCCGAAGGACTTCTTTGTTGATTAAACACTTGACAGATTCATTACCAATGTAATTCACCTGTTGAAAGGTTTAAATCTCATCGGAGAACAAGAAATATTGGAAGCTATCAAAACTGTAGATTTGGGTAAATTATTCGCTGGACCTAATAAACAACTTTGAAGGAGAATTTGTTTGGCCTTTTTTGACCCAATATTATTTTTGTCTACTTAAATTGTTATCTTCTCAATGTTCTACGATTTATACATGATTGCAGGTCTTACACGCTTCCAACCAGATCAATCCAACAGTCTAGTTTGTTTTCAAAATGAAGAGATTTTCGTCCAATTAGACAAGTTAATTGAAACCACTTTTGCATAAACTATTTAAAGCTCTCCACAGCCATAAATGTGTTTAATAGTTAAAGCAATCTGGAAGTCTAAGGTTCATATCCTACTTTTCCAAAATTATTTTTTGTCAAATTCATCTAACTAGAAGAATTTTCCAAAAAAACTCGAATAAATATTCACAAATGCTATTTCTGTTCTGAAGTGTCTACTGACATGGGAAACTCAATTGGAAAGTATCACTCAATTTTAAATAGCTATATATACTTTATTCTTTGAACTTAGAGATCTATTTTATGAACAGTAAGTTCTTCAAATTAATTTTTGATAGACAATAGTTACATTTTGCCGAAAACTCATGAGGCCAGTTTTCATTTCTTGAGCAATGAGATGTGGCCCATGAAAACATTTGGAACAAGAAATTCCTCCTGCGTGAACGCAAGAGGCATACCGACCGCAGCATAGCCGACTTGTTCAGGGGGAGGGGTGGTACTCAGCCAGACTTGTACTGGGGGAGGGGGTACTCAGCCTGACTTGTACTGGGGGGTACTGAGCCTGACTTGTACCACAGGGGGGGTACTGAGCCTGACTTGTACTGGGGGGG